>PVKB01003133.1:0-75000 GCA_004027205.1 Ctenodactylus gundi | reverse complement strand
GGCTGGGCTGGAGCTAGGGGTCGCTGTTAGCCTCTCCTGCATACTGACATCTCCCAGCCTTGAGGGGTGGCCCTGTAAGCCTCCCACAGAGGTGCCCAAAGTTGAATTTTAGCAGCTCCACCTTAGGGTTAAATGGTGGTGCTGTATTAAGGCCAACCATATAATATGAGGCACAGCATTATGAAGGGTAAGGAACACATTTGTGTCTCTTCAGGAAACTTCAAATAACACCTGCTGCTGGGTAGCTACTGAATACCCACCTTTCCACATGTGGGGAGTAAGGGTGGCAGCTTGCACTTTCCAGGTAGCCCCTTAACAAGTACCTCCTACTTTGGTCTCAGAGCACCTCTGCATGCTTGGATATTACTGTCTTCTTTCTTTTCTTTATTTCTTTTTTGAGACAAGGTCTTGCTCTGCAGCCCAAGCTGGTCCTGAACTCATTATGGATCCTAGACTGGTCTTGGGCTCACAACAATCTTGTCTCAGCCTCCTGAGTGTTGGGATTACAGGTGTGTGCCACCAGGCCCAGCTTATGTGATGCTGGGGAATTGAACTCGGGTACCTGGCACTCGACTTAGCCATTTCTCCAGCCCTGCTGTCTTCTTTCTTGTAAAGAAGAAAACAGAAACATAAAGAAAGGGAAGCCGGCTAAGTACCCTCACTCTAGGCTGTGAGAAAGCAGAGGGGGTCAGACTGTTGCATCGTGATGGGTCATTTGGGTCCCTAGTGCGAAGGCCCCAAAGTAGCACTGAGGATGCAGGAATGGTACCTGGGGAAAGTCTACTGTCCCTTCTGTGGCCGATCATATTTTTATACTAGGCCCTGTCTTATGAGCCTGCTATGACCTATAATTGTGCTGTCTGTATTTGAGGTCAATAGCTGATTATCCCCAGAGGAGAGACTCTTTAAGCATATATCACTCAAAACAATAACTATGAGTTACTTGAGAAGTGGGATAAAGAGTATATTTTGAAACAAAAGTAATTTTCCTTCTCATCTTTTCCCTATATTTTCTAAGGCTTTATCATATATTCATTTAGAAAATGAAAAAGTTTATAGTTTTTCTTTTACTTTCTTACATTTTATTCTCAAAGAAGAACATATGCTGCAAAACCACTTTGTGGATAAGGAATAAATCACAGCTAGGACTGTGCTATGTGGGTTTCTTTGCTGATGAATGAGAACTACAGTTTGGTACCTGGCATATAAGGGAAGCTCCTGCCAACCACAAAATCTGGTAAAGCTCTTAGTACCCATGCATGACTGGTCACTTCCAAACACTTCAGAGCATGAACTACTTCACCTGAACAGGTGAACTCCAACAGGCAACAGCCATGGTGGCATTTTCCTTGCAGATCTTTGCAGTTTATACAGTTTCTTAGAGAGAGCTTCCTCTTATGCTACCCATCTGAATAAACCCTCAGGCCTCCCTCACACACGTGAGCTCATGATGAAGAACAGTTTCCATGTGCTGGATGACTACAATGTGCTAGGCCCTTCACCTATAGTTTTGGCTACGTTCACCTTGCTCACATAGGCACTACTGAGAAAAGTGAAACGTGGAGGTAGGTGAAGCAATTTGCTCAAGACCACACAAGAGTCAGAAACTGGCAGGGCCAGAAGCAAAAACCAGGAACAATTACAACTTCAGAACCCACCTATCCATGCTACTTTATTAAACTATTATGCCTCCTACTGTGTGCTAACACAAAGATATCTGAAGGATATCTTATTGAGTATTCATCTTCAAAATGACTGTATTTAGGCTTCACGGAGAGGGAGAACCATAAGCTCAACAGCAAAGCAAACTGAAGGCTCGCCATCTGCGCTTTTCTTGAAAGACTCCTGGGACAAAAATCATCTTACTCTGATCAGCTCAACTACACACACAAGTATCACTGCTTGCAAACACATCTGCAAAAAGGAAGAGCATTCATAATTGGAGATTGCATTGTGAAAATTAACATAGCACTTCTCTCTATGCTGCTATGCTCAGTATTTTCACATCATTTTTTAAAACAACCTGCAATGCAATTTGCTTCCCCAGAAAATTGTATTACATTTGGTGCTTATTGCAACCTATATATCACCCACAGATATTTTGTGATTTTTCCCCCAAAGAGCCTCAGGGTTTTGCCAGTGGAAGCCAGCCTACCAATTCCTCTGACTGCTCAGCATAACCTGCAACCGCTACAGGCCATTTCACTGCTGCAGAGGTGTTACAGGACATGTCTGCATGCTACAGACTAAAGAACACGGCGGCATTCAAACCCGACCTCGTGACGATTGCCGATTATCCAACTTTCAGACGGTGATGATCATACACACGGTTATGTCATGCTACTGGTGCAGGGAATGGCTAAGGTGGTTGTTTGGGGGAGCAAACAGTGGGGAAGGGCCGGGCTGTGCTGTCTGGAGCAGCCCTATGCACACTACGAGATGCAGCTGGGACTTAGAAGAGAAGGAGCTGACACCTAAATTTACACCTGGGTACTAAGTCACGACGAAAGCATATTTGTCAAAGAAGATGGTAAGAAAATTTTATTCAACAATGCACTAACTTGAATTTTAACTTTTAAATATTTCAGCAACAGTATATGAGCTTGTCTGTATGTTCCTGCCTCAGGCTTGATAAGTATTATTAGGTGCAGATCTTGCCACATTCACATGCAAGAGTGTCACTATATTGTAAATGGACTAATGAGAAACTCATGTAGGCTCTCAAAATTTACAAACTAGTTTGTCGATTCAGGCATTAAAAAACACTAACCAAAATCCCTCATGAAAAAAAGAAGAAACTTCATAAAACCTTCTAATCAATCTAGCAAAGCAACAAATGGAGCTGTAAAACTAACTCGATTTAAATAGATCAATTCTTTGGAAGGTACAAGGTGTATCAATCAATGTTTCAGCAAGTTTCTCTGACTACTAATCTTTATCTAATCACACAGCACATGATTTTGTAGACACAGTCTCAATTTATAAAACTCCATGAGTTGTCTTAAAACCATGATATATAACTATCAAATGCAAAAAGGTCTCAATTATGTCTACCACTCTTGGAGATTTGTACCATTTTGAGGATCAAGCATTTTGAAACTAAAAGGAGCTCAAGCATAGGTAGACCTAAGGCTGTAACTTCAGCAGCACTACATCAGATACAGACATTTTTATAGTAATTTTAATGCTTTTATAATGGCTAGGATGTATATATTATGCAATCTTTACTTCTGGGTTCAAAAAGAAGTTAGACACCCACAATATATAATTATGACACGGCAGCTACAGTCAAATGGTCCTGGACTATGATTCTATAAAGAAAAGGATTTCTATAAAGATATAATATATAATTATAACATGGTGGCTACAGTCAAAAGGTCCTGGATTATGATTCTCTAAAGAAAAGGATTTCTATAAAAAAGGTGCCCGCCTCATAAAATGCACTTACAAATGCTCTCATATTTGTAAACGGATGTGTTCAACAATCTCCCAAAAGAAATAAGTAATATAAAGCAGACATGATAATTGTGTTACCTATCTTTCTTAATTATTAGCATATCTGTCTCTTGTAGAGGTGACATGCTTGCTCTGTGGTGGAAGTTTACTGCAAATTTGAAAGGACATTCTTTATTTGAGCTTCACACCAACTCACCACATGATCATCTGACCCCTACTTCAACACCTCTGTATCCTAGAGCAGAATCCTCGTCTACCTTCACAGGATGATTAGAAAATAATCTTACAATTGAGCCAAAACCTGGCTACTATTTAAGAAGCTCCCATTATGCTTAATGTCTATGGGACCTATCTGCTGCTTCTTGATTTTAAGAAGATACTTTAAATAGCTTTCATTTCTTTGCTGCATCTTTTCTATGACACACCAAGTATCCTTTCATCTTTCTAATGATGTCTGTGTTGTATGTGCTTTCCGGTTTTCTGTATTACCTGGTCTTCTGTGAACTGAAGAAATGTCACAATTTCCAAATTCTCTCCAAAGAGGGCTTGCTTTTATTTACGCTTTTGTCCCTAAAACATAGAAGTGTACACCTGGCATACCGTACACAGGAAGGAGGAGCACAGAACACCCAACTCTAGGTGTGTTCTATGGTGGGGTTCATTCTCTCTTCTATATACATGTGCGGGAGCCACATGCACACATTCACTGTGTGGTTTCACAGTCAACAGAACTGCAGTTTTGACTGGATTCTCTCCCTGTTCTATACTGGAACTTCTGGGTATCTTCATAACCCTCTAGATCATTTTTGTTTCCTTAGACAAATTCATTGTTCCAGTATGAGCAGGGCAGGGTTTTTGTGGACTCTGAATTAGACCCAGACTAAGTACACTCACTCTCTACAGGCTTCATGTTATCTCAACCAGGACACCAGACAAATGTCAACTGGGACAGAAACGGTATGGCAACCGCAGAGATATGGTTATTTACTTACTAACACTGCTCTTAAGTCTTAAACCAGCTACAGTTTGCCCCACAGAATATGAATCTATTTTTGAAAAAAAATAGGTATGATTAAACTACATGCCTTATGTATCTATTGCATTACTTTTCTGCTTGGTAAGCTTTTCAAAGAAAGAAAAGAAGCTAGCCTGGACTGATCTGTTCTTTGTGAACTCATGCTAGATCTAAGAGATCTTTGTGAGAGAAAAAAAAAAAATCAAACTTCTCAGGCCCCAACAACAGGAGTTAAATGCTCAAGAACATCCCTTGAATTAAATTCAAAACTATGTATGTTGCGAGCCTGGAAAACACTTTTCCCCCACAGAACTTTCATTAAAAAGCTTGAAGAATTAAAAAGAATTAAAGGGCATACATCTTTCCAAGCTCAAGAAAAACAGCACTTACTTATGTAAGTTCTGCTGTGTGTGTCTTAGAAAAGGTAAATTCACCTTTTTTAATCACTGGACCCAAGAAAAACTCACAAAAGAGCTTCCTGGTTTTCCTGGATACAACTTACGCAATCTGATTATGCACATACTCCACCAAATTCACTAGCCTGCCTCCTTCACTAAAGGCTCTCACACACAGCTATCTGTTACATACCAAGTCCACAGCACTACTGGACTTCATAGGAGAAGCTTGTGCCTCATACAGCAAGAGATCTGGATGGGGATTCCACAACCATGGGCGAGCAACTACTCTCCAGATCCCAGGTTTCAAAGCCCCATGACCGTCTGCAGGACTGTCATAAGGGATTCAAAGACTAGCTCCATGTCTAAGCCACAGCATGCATCAGGAAATGTGACCACCTTCATGCTTTTCCATCTCCCACCTTGGCCTTGCTGATGTAGGATAATGCTCCTCAAAATCTCAGCATGACAGGCCACACTTTTGGCACTCAAGAGTTATTAGCTTGGTAGAATAGCTTAAGGAAAAGTCATGGTTCCCATCCCTATTTTACCGACAAGCCACATGAAGTCACTTTGTTATCACACATGACCAACTTAAACCATGTAAGCCACAGATAGGAAACTCTTCCTCATTAGGACAGAATACAAAGCTGCTCTGACTAATTCACACACAGACTCATAATCTGTCATCAAAGAGCCCTCAGAAATGCCAAGACCCTCAGGGAAGTGAAATTTCCTCGAATGTGCAGTGGCTGAGAACACCTGGGGTTTCAAGATGACTAATAATGGAAATGTACTATAAATAGAGTATATTCTAAAAGAGGTTAGAAAGTCTCTCAAGAAAGGGGGGAGGAATGCTCAACTCAAGAACAGATGGTCAGAATGACAGTTTTCTGGCAAAAAAAAAAAAACATACATACATATAGGTGAAAATGTTAGGGACGTACAACTTTTGCTTTCAGAGAATCCACAGCCCAGGACCATCCTGGTTGGGAGACAGCTCCCTAGCTTCTTGCTACCATGGTGCTTTTTCTATCTTGACAATTCACTTCCCCAACAGGCATGCCGCCAACTCAAATGAGACTCAGAGCAGTGAAAAGCCCTTCAGGTAAACAGTGTGATAAGCTAAACTGAAAAACTAGACAATGTTTTTGGACTATGAGGTAGTTGCTATGGAGACAGTTGCTAATTAACTGCTTTCAACCAGGAGAACAAAGGGCTCAGGGCAGGCAGGCCTCCATATCTCCGTGTGAGCAATGCTTTAAGCTTGCGCAATCCGCACGTCGCTCATATCTGGAATACCTGAGACCCGGCTGAGTCTGCTACATGCCTGGAGAAATGACAAAAGTCCATTTTCTTCATCTTGACCTGGATTAACAGCACCTGGCCACCAGTATCTCTCAGGGAAATAAGCAGCACAAGGGAGTGCAGATTCACGGGCACCAACTCATCACCTAGTACCAGCCAGGCACATGCCTAAACCTCTCTGCACCCCATCTGAGAACTACACCAAACTATATGAATAATGGGTATGGGACAAAAACCCAGAGGGAGGGGGTATGAGCCCAGGTCCTTGCACATACTAAGCATATGCTCTAGCAATGAGCTACATACATCCCTAGACAAAAGAATAATTTTTAAATTATATATTTTACTTTATGAGGTCTCCTCCTACTCTGCAGTGACATGAGAGTACCTACTTCAACCCTTGGCCTTTTTGAAAGTTATATTAAGCATATCTACATTAAGGAAACATTACTCTCAACTAAGCTATTGCATGAAAAGTTTTGTTTATCCAGAACAAAATAATAGCTTTTTTTTAATTCTTAAAAATCATGGATCAATGAATGCAGCCGGTAAGCAACCACTTTCGTTATCTGAGGATAAATCTGGATTAAGCATATGACTCTTAAAGAACAAATCAATACACACCTCAGTTTGACTCTGTGGCAATAATGCACATTAACATCTTCTGGAAAGTCTGAAGATCTTAAGGCATCAATGAAATACTATAAGAATGGGCTCTGAAAGTAGATGTGCCTAGGGTCAAAGCCAGTCTCTAACCAATTTGAATGTCAGTTTTCATGTTGCAAAGTCTAAATACTAGTATTTCCCTCCCAGAGTAGCTGAGATAATTCAGTACAGTAAAGTGTTTACAGTCTCTAGCCTATCCTAAGTATTCAAGATGTTGTGGCTATTAATGAATGCCTCCATTTTTTTTTTACGACCTTTTTTTGATGAGGTGAAACTGCTGGAGGTTCTAGGTTCAATCACTGCAGCTGATCTCAAAAGAGAAAGAGAGATTTTTAGTCTGAGTTGTGACCCTCTCCCCTGGATCAAGCATACTTCTCTCCATGATGGTCCACCAATACCTATCACCACATAGAACTGCAGGGGTTTCAGATAGAGTGCAAACCACAGGTACTGGGCTTAATTGTCAAATCTAGGCTTAGTTGCTGTGATAAATTTAGTCCCTTCTTGTGAAACCAAAGAGTTAAATTCTTGCTTTGCAGATGGCAGTTTTTTAATAAGCCTTTCAGCCCAAGCCCCTCCCTGCCTGGGTTAAATTTCATCAGCCATTGCCCAGGGGCATCTCACCTCTTCTCATTTCAATCTCATTTTCTTGTGCTTCTCCTAGGTTGTGCTTCTAGCAATCCCCATCCATCCATCCATCCATCCACCCATCCACCCACCTATTCAACAGAATCTTCAGCCACCAGAGCTGTGCCAATGCTATGAGGAGCACAAAGAAGCCCACTTATGAGTTCTTAGGTCAACGTGAAATAAAGACACACACGTGTACACTTACAAAGCTATGAAATTAGTCCTGTGCAAGGTGAGGCACACGGTTCTCAGAGGCAGAGAAGGGAAAGGGGAAGATGAGATGTCTAACCACAGCATTCCCACAGTGAGGCCAACTCCCCCTCAGGAGAAAGTCAGGTTCCTCGGTCTTTTCTCTCTTTTGTAACACCATGCACATTCATCCCATTTTCTACTGTCACTGTCTACATGCTAAGTACAGAGGTTAACACTGAGCCCACTGCTAAGAAAAGAAGGGTGGAAGGGACGTATGACCATTACTCAGCACGAAAGTACGTACTCAACTGACACCCAGCTCTGGAGCCTGCCATACTGCTTCCAGTCACGTGACCTGCTCCCTAAGCCTCGCTGCAGCACACAGGAGCAATAACTATGTTTCAGAGGTGAGTCTTTCCTGGTGGTATGAGAACCATCCAAGATCCAAAGCCTTGTTAATTTGCATTTCCAGCTGTTACACCAAAGCTGTTCCATAAAAAGATGCTACACAAAAATGAAGCTGGGGTATTTTAAAACCTTCAGGTGGTTTATGCAAGATCACAAAGAGGTAAACCTAAGTAGGTACCCCGAGTTGTAACTCTCTTGTGCTCTGACACAGTCTAACTGCAGATCTTTCCTAGAGGACAGGAGAGGAAAAGAGAGGAGAGGAGTAATCAATCACCTTCAGACATGGTACAGCATGTTCCTGACAGGTGCCTCTCTAGCTGCAAATCTCTCCTTAAAGCCTCTATTCCCCAGACTTTGTAAGCCTGAGCAGGAAATACTGAGACTGTTCCCTTGGTGGAAATTGATCATTACCACTATGTGCTTATTCTCCTGGAAGAAAAACCTCCTTTGTTCTTCTGTCATCGAAGAAAAATAGGGGAAAAAATTTCTTCATGGTACCTGATAACCACCCCTCTTTCAAAAAGACTGCGTTCATCCTCAATCCCCTTGTTTGTGGTCTATTGTTTGTATGTGAGATACATGGATAACAACTATTATTTTGATCCAAGTTAGCAAAAGACTTCAAGAACAACAAATACAGACTGAAGGACTTCAAAAGTCATGCGCAGCACACTGGAGTGGGAAGAGCAAAGGATTAAGAGGGCCTAAGTTCAAATTCTAATATATTAATCACATTAAGTACACAGTTCAGTCTCTTAACCTATCTAAGCCACTCACTTCGTTTGGTAAATTGCAAGAAATAACAGTTCTTCATAACCAGAGTTTCTGAAATGAAAGGGATATCTGCAAAAGCAACCACAAAGCACAGCAGAAGTTTGTTGGTTTATTTTTTTTAAAAAACACACACAGACACACAGACCTATTTGTTGCCAAACATGGAGGAAAGTAAGAATACAACCATGGGTATGAGAAGGAACCAGAATGATCTATAACGATAAAAGCCCTAGAATTGGACACCTAATTAGGAATAATACACTTTGTCATCTGTATAATTTTTGAGGCAAAGAAACATGAAAAAGAGTAATTGTTAAGATTATGTTTTAAATTGTGCTGAATTAGATATGCGATTGGTAACAAGCCCGTTAACTGCTTTCTGCCCAGACTTCTTATTTATGAAATGAGGGCAATAATACAAGACTCACTCCTCAGGCTGTTGTGAGTATAAACAAGTAATACTTACAATGCATCCTCGATTGATGCCTGGCATGCTCCTAATCTGACACATGGGTCGGGAGATAAGCAGACAAGCAAATAAAGAAGCACACAGAACACAGAAATGTCTTTCTCACTTTTCCATGCATACTCAAATCTGATTTTGAACCTGATGAGGATGCCTCAGAATACATCTGAGTAAGTTGACAGATACCAAGTATTCCAACCTCCAATCTTTCTATTCTAACATGGTACCAGCAAGCAAAATGCCATCTTTGTTGATGTTCGGTTAACTGGCTTTGCTGTTTGTTTGTTTGTTCAGGTGTATAGGCAGAGAAAGAGAGAGGAAAGATCACACAATTCATTAACTCAGCCTAGATGGGCACTACTCCCTCATAAGTGAGACATCGTAACCTTAAGACTTTGACATTAATCACCACCCCCACAGAAATTCATGTTCCTTTTATGAACACAAAGCTTTAAGAGTTTTACAACACTTGTACGACAAATGGACAGATCAGTCCTGCTCTGGCACCAAACTTAACTGCAAATACAAGGTGTTTTTGCCCTTGGTAATCACAGATGACAACTTTATCTGTGGTATACACAGCAGAAGATATTCTTGGTTTATACACTTAAATAAAATATCTATCATTATTTCCAATTCCTTTCATGTATTTATTTGACCAGAGGTACTGAATTTCTAGCATGCAGATCACTGCCTTGTGTGTGGGGAGTAGGGGTTACAGACAACACAGAAATCAAATCCTAGACCTTAATCCCAATACAGGGCTGTCTTTCAGGAAATGGGGAACAGTACACTGGAATATCACATGTTCCAAGTGAATTTAAATGAAAGCACAAAAAAAGTTAATCAAAAGGTACTAGACTGGATGAGTACTCTTCAAGTCAAAGGAAAGTGTAAGAGAAACCATAGCAGATGAAGTGACCTGGTGAAAGCAGAACTGAGTCCCCAAACAGTACAAGCAGGGGAAGGCTATCTAGAGGACAGACATGAATTGTTTGAAATCAGCAGTCATCCAGTTCCCACGTAGGGCTTTTTCTACATCAAGACCAAAGTTGGTATGTGGGAGAGCGTGGGGGGGAAGGGCATGAATAGAGTGGCTGCAGTGAGACCATCAGGACAAGAGGAGAAGGAAGTGAAACGAAAGTAGTGACCTTTTATGCAAAGGACTATCATTCTATCTCATGAAAAGAGCAAGTTTAATTTCTATTTTAAAGATAAGCATGGCCAGATTTTCCAGGTTATTAGGTAATTGGAATTTGAGTGATGGAAATGGTAAGGAAAGAATGAATATATGAAAGATGTTCTAAAGGAGAATGAAAGAGTCAGGGACTACCTATAAATGGGTAAGGCTAAATGGGAAACTGCAAAGACAAAGGGGTTGAAAAGTAGATTTGTAGACGGGATACAATAACAAAAAAAGCAAGACAGAAAACAAGTAAGAGAAGTTGATGGGCTCCATTCTGAATGTATATAGTGTTCTGCTCAAAAAGGATATCCATATAGAAATGAAATGAGATTCCTTTGCATAAGTAAGATAGAAAAAGATAGCATAGTGGAGGAAATCTTAAAAGAAAAATAGTAACTTACAGATAACTACTGTTAGTGGAACAAGTACACAGAGCCAATTTAAAAAATGATTAAGAGCATCATCTACAATGTAAAGGCTACACCATGGAGTTCAAGGCTAAAGAAATGTTCAGGATAAGAGCAGCTGGCACACCAGGAATGTAAAATGTTCCACCAGAATCAAGGAGCCCAGCATAAGGACATCAGAACTGCCAGTGAACGGGGTGCCAACCACCTCAGACAGTCCAGGCTGGAAGACTAAATACACAATGAAGCAAGAACCCAAGCTGAAACGAATCCCCACCTATATACAATGATTTCCCACAGACCAGGGACAAGAAGGGCTGATGGGGATGTCAAGGGAACCACAGGGCAAGACAGACTGAACATGGTCATGTACCGTCTTCAAGTCTACTGGGAATGGGAAGGCTAACATGGCGAGCATGAAAACTCACCAGCTAACAACAGACTATAAAGTTCCTGGAAATGGACTGAATTTTTATTTTGTAAATTTTTATCAGTGATACTCCCTCCCCTCTGGTACCTCCTATAGAAGTCACAAAGTAAGTAGACGGACAAGTTGGAGATTAATTCTCCCCAACTCCCCCAAAGCTGCTCTGAATAATCCTTGTTCCCATTTACCATAATAAATAGCCTCCTTTGATTTGGTCAGTGATAGGAGTGGACTAACATGGATGTAATCAGTCACCCTTGAGCACAGGCAACCTATTTTAGTGAAGGATTAAGAAATAAGACGTCACCAACCAGAATAATAATGTCTTCCCTCGCCAAAGCAAAAACTCTCACAAGAAATGTGACTGTTGGTGTTATGGTCAGGCTTCACTCCTGATACTTTCAGCAACTCTTCCACTTTTACTGACACATCAAAAGCTAGCAAAGAACTTGGCTGATTATGCAGGTCTCTGACCTGCAACTTTGCCTTCAGCCTAGCCCCAGGGATGATCTCAAATCAGGTGCTCCCTCAACCTGAGTGTGTACTTAAATCACCTGGGCATCTGTGGTACAGACTGAGAATCAAAAGCCTCCTGGGTGATACTGATGTGGTGAGTCAATGGAACATAGTTGGAAGAACAAAGGTGTAATGCCTGGGCCACAGTAGTTTTCACCAACTCTCTGGACAATTCTGATACACCGAAGTTTACTGGAAAGAAAACTGGCTTTGGGGTCTGACTGACCAAATGGCAATCTGGCCCCCAACACTTCCTAACTGTAACTATGACCAAATTACTGCTCCTCTTCAAATCTGTGCACTTACATAAAGCATAATTATATGTATTTTACTGGGATCCCCAGAAAAATATCTTAAAGTCCTAACCTTCAGTACCTCAGAATTTGACCTTAGTCGAAAACAGAGTCACTAAAAATGTATCTGGTCAAGGTCATACTAGACTAGGGTGGACTCAATGTAATTATGACCAAACAGCTTATGAAAAAAGCAAAGACACACTTAGAAAGAACAACAGATAGGCAAAGATCAGGGTTACACATCTTTAAGATTAGGAAAGCCAAGCTCGGTGACAATGCTAGAAGCTGAGAAAGGCAAGAAAAATGTCCTTTTTAACTTCTTGAGCGAATGTGGTCCTTGTGATACCTTGACCTTAGACTTCTTGCCCCCCACCCCAAAACAGAGAGAAAATAAATGAGATTTCAAGTCACTTGAGCCATGCTACTTTGTTATGGCAGTCCTAGGAATAAGGCTCATTTCCTTCGCCAGGCTGCTAAGACTGAACTGGGCAGGTAAAAGTGCCTACCTTGCTCCTCAGGGAAGGATGGATTTCCTTGTCAGAAGTTCTGGGGAGCAAAGTATAGTGGGACACACATGTCATCCTGACTACCTGAGAGGCTAAGGTAAGAGGGTCACAAGTTCAAGGTTAGCCTGGGCAACAGAGCTAAATCCTGTCTCCAAATAAAATGAAAAGAAAAAAAAAAAGAAAAAAAAAAGACATAACTCCGTGGTAAAGCATGTGCCTGGAGCATTGCCTAGAGAATTAAACCCATGGCTCTGGGTTTAATCCCAAAGACCACCAAAACAGATAGATAGATATCTACAAGATAGACAGACAGACAGGAAAAACATAAGGCACTGAGCATTCTCCTTGCATGGAATTAATTTCCATAGACATGACCAGGCACTTAGCCCCTTGGAGGACATTCACAGGCCATAGCCACAGCCACAACAACTGAGCAGCATATTATGCACACACAAACCTGCTGCGATGCTCCCAATGGGCCACAAAAGCAGCTCTGCTCTATCATGAGTGGGAACAATTACAGGTCCAGCTGGGCCCCTAGGCCTGTTCTGTCCCAGTAGATTTTGAGACACAAGCCATATACTGCCCTTGACTAGAGAAACAGATATCAAGGACTAAGCTCCTCCTGAAGAGGAATAATCAGCACCCCAGTTTGAACTCAGGCTCTCATCTAGGGAGAGGTTGTCACAAATCCCAAAGGAAGAATTTCAAGACCAAAGAGAGCAGAACACTCCAAATTAAGTCCACCTTGGTCACATAAAAGACATCAACACCTTGAGCACTTTTCTAGATAGATAGATAGATAGATAGATAGATAGATAGATAGATAGATAGATAGGTAATATGGAGAGGCTGTCAATAAGCAAATTTCACTCTTCAGAATGAAGAGTATTCTTAAACTACTACTCGTGGACCCTTCACTGACTCATCAAAGAACCACAAAGAAACCACTATGTGTAGGTAGGTACAGAGGTGAACAGAGCTTAGATTAGATCTAAACAGGTTCATAATATGGTGGGAGAGAAAAGCTAACAGGTCATCAGCAGATGCTTAAAATATGCCAAATAGGTTACAGCAACCCTAGGAGATGAAAACTAAGGCCCTAGATAATCTGTGCAGGATCAGACAGCTGTGAGAAGAAAAGATAGTGTTTGATCTAAAAGTACATTTCTTTCCCATTATTTAATAGTTATTGCCCATCTGATTTCAATAAACCAAGCAAAATTCAAGATGGGTTTGGAGTAGTCCAAAGGCTATGGACTGTACTCCCTCCAGAGACATAAAAGTATAAAGTCTGCCTCCCTCATGCTCCCTAGTGTCCATAACTGATAGCTGATAGACATGCAGTGATCCACAAACAGTGAATATTTAGATTACAGTATTTATTAAGTAAAAAAAAATCACAGTGTCATCAATCCTTCTTGAAATAATCTCCCTTACTCTGAACACACCTACCCTGCCACACTTGGTTGGTAAATAAGATTTTTTCCCCCAATACTTTGTGTATTTTTCAATTGCCCCTTCTACCTCTTAAGATATTCCAGCATCCCCCAAGAAGAAAAGCTTTTGAACAGTGAATTGCATGAAATCACAGGCATAGCCATGAGCTTTGGGTGTTCTCCTATCGGTGAGCCTCTGCCTGTCCCCGGAGCTCAGTGAGGTTGTCCAGGATGGCTCTCGTACCAATCATGTGCCACATCTTACACGTTTTTTCTTCATTAAGTCTTTACCTTACCATTAAGTGAGTGTTTTAAAAAGAGTAAAATATCAAAGTTAACATATATCTAATACATGTGAAAACAGTCAACATCATGCAAACTAATAAGAACAGATGGTAGCCTGGATTTAAAACTGACTAAAATACTAAAGAGATAATGTATAAAAGAATACAAATACATAATAAACACATGCAATAATCATTTAAGGTTACTTGGAACCAAAAATACAAATTAATTTCATTCAACAATACTTCCTATCAAAATAGGAAAGGCATTTTAAAAATTAAATACCTAGCAATGAATATCAACTATTGTGGTGAACATTCTCATCACTGTTTTTTAGGGGTAGACACTGGTAATATGGTAATATTATCATAGTTCTTAAAAGGAAATAGTCGATGGTGGCTGGAGGAATAGCGCAGAACTCAAAGCACTTGGCTAGCAAGCTCAAGGCCCTGAGTTCAATTCCTCAGCACCACATAAAGCTGGGTGTGACGGTGTACAGCTGTAATCCCAGCACTCAGGAGGCTGAAGCAGGATGACTGCCATGAGTTCAAGACCAGCCTGGGGTCCATAGTGAGTACAGAACCAGTCTGGATTGCAGAGTGAGACCCTAAATAAGTTAATATAAATTTTAAAAAGAAAATAGTGTACCCTTTAACTATGCCATTCCATTTCCTGGAATTGGTTCCAAAGAAATATCCAAATATGTTATTCCAGCACATCCCCTTTAGTTACTTGTGGAAGGGAAAACCCATTTTAGTGGCTTAGAAACAGGTAACCAGTTGAATAAAATTATTCAAGTATACATATTTTAAACAATTTTTAAAAAGTTTTCTAGATTTTCAATGATGTACAAAAAGCTAAGCTAGGACTCAATGTTCAATTGTGTAAAACTGAAAAAGGTATACAGAAACAAAACAATGACTAAATATAAAAGAAAATATTAAGCTGAGTAATTTCCAAATGATAGAAACTTTTTTTATTCTTTTCAGGTTTTTTCCAATGTTACAACCAAAAGAAAAACAATACTTTAGTGCACACTTTAGAGAGTCCCGCTTACAATTCTTCCTAAAAGATTTATATACATAAGATAAAGAGACTGGCATCGTGGAGCATGTCACCACACTTCTGGCACCATACCCAGTGCTTTACTCAGTAGTCATTAAATTCCACAGCAGTCATGCAAGTGTTCCAAGGAACTGCCCTACTTAAAGCTGGAGAGTGCTGGGAAACTTGTGGACAGATGCTTCCTAAAAGCTGGGCTGCACATAACCAGGACCCAGCTCTCTAAAACCAGTACTTCTTCAGAAGACCAAGCCATGAAGACCTGGGAGCAACTTCCCATTTCAAAGTCTGTGACAACTGCAAAGACCTGAATATAAATATAAATGGGTTCAAGAGAAGGCAAGAAATATTCAGTTATTGTGGCTTGCATCTGGAATGTCCCCCAAAAGTATTGTTTATTTGAATGTTATAGATTATCTATAGAATCATGTGCTGTTGGAAAATTGGGGCCTAGTCTGGAGGGCTGGATTACAGCTATGTAAGTAGGATTAAAGGCGTGTAGTGAGGGTTTACCACACCTTCCACACCTGAATCCAGGATGGGCTGATCACGGGGATGAGACCTGGAAGGATATATAAGCGGCTTCCTGCCTTCCTTGGAAGACCAGTCTCAACTTGACTTGACTTGGCTTCTTGCTTATGGTGTCAAGGAGCTGCCTCCACTTCTGCCACTGTTGCTGGCCACCCCTGAATGGACTGTAACCTTCTGAACCTGTGAGCAAAAATAAACCTTACTTCCCCTAAATTTATAGATGTAGGGTATTGAGTCACAGCAACAAAAAAGTATCTAAGACATCAGCCTTGCCTACATTTTTATGTTTAGCCCAAAACTTTCCTCATAGTCCTATATAGGATGATTTTCTCCTTTGTCCTTACTTTCCTTTTCCTGTTAACTTTTGTAGAGTCTTGCCCCTTCTAATATTTGAGAGGTCAACAACAGGTGCTTAGAGAGAAAATGCCTGGAGCAGAGAGGCCACTATTTATCTACCAAACAGAGTTTGATGGAAATCTCTCTTAAAAACACTTTTATCATTTCTCTGTACTCGTCAAACAACTTTCTAATCAAGGAGCTGATCTCAAAGTGTCCCAGTGCACCTGAGGCATACCCCAGGTGCATGCCTGACCTCCATCCAGAAGGCTCTTCTGGTTGCCCACCTATCCTCGGGTTCAGGAAGACCGGAGCCCACATCTCCTCAGCTTACTAGGTTCTGCAATCATATGCTACAGTGCATTTAGTAGACATTTTAGTGTAAACTCGTTTAGCATAGATCGCTTCTCTGTCTTTTGGCTGAGATCAAGTGTGGTAACTTGTTTAGCATGTATTAAGCATTTCACCTATGTTCCTCAAATAAATAAAGTTGTTTCCTTATGCTTTCCACTGTCTCCCTGCCACCCATAGTTTTATTTAGTCTGTCACTGAGGAAGCCATTTTCCCTTGCTTCCTTATAGTCCTCTTAGAACTTACATCTCAAACACAAGAAAGCATTTGGTCAGGAATTGGCTTGAACCAGCCCTAACCCACAGATCAAGAAATCCTGTCCTAGAGGCTGATACTAAACTTTGTAGATATATCTAAGATATTCCACCTCCATCCCCACCCAACCCATGACCTACACTCTATCACTGGCTAGAGCCAGGAAAAGCTTGCTGATCAGGTATCTTAATCATAAGAAACTTCTCTAAGGAGGATTTACCCACCCCTGAGACTGACAAGGTTCTTATCAATGCCTTCCAGAGATACCACTCCAATACTGCTAGACTCTTTCATTGACCAGGAATTTGCCTTCAAAAGCCTCAAGTGTTGAAAGAAACTCACATTATAACAAGAAAGGATCCTCCTCCCATGACAATTATAAGCCGTGCAAGAGACCAGAATTTGGGAGACACCAGACACCTTTAGTGAGTAAATGCTGTCCTCTAACAACACAAGGCAATCCTCCTGGGATTCCAGGCATGCACCACCACGCCCTGCTTATATGGTACAGGAGAACTGAACCCAGGGCCCTGTACTTGCTAGGCAAGTGTTTTAACCACTGAGCAATGATCACAGTCCCAATTCTATATTCTTAATACACAGATCATATTGAGGCTGTTTTCTGAAAGCTGTAAATGAGAGAAGCCAAAAGTTTGACATTTCCTGGCTATGAACCCCACATTGTAAAACCAACAGGACAGCAGCTGTCCCTCTCCAACTATCATGCAGACCAGGGCCCAGGAAGACAATGTTTTTGTGAACACGTGAAGATGAGTCTGCATGGATACATGCTTTGATTTCTCTGGGGTCAACACCTAAAAGGAGAACTAGTCTACTTTCACTATTCTGAGAAACTTCTCTACCAATACTTTCCAAAGAGGGTGCACTACTTTATGTTCCCACGGGTGATAAATGAGGGTTCCAGAGGCTTCCTCACTCATGAACTCTTGGATCTGTCTTACAGACTATAGTCATCTTTAGCAGATGTAAAGAAGGGTCTGACTGTTGTTTTGATGGCACACCTCTGACAGCTAGTGATGTTGGGCATCTCCTCCTGTGTGTTGTGGCTATTCAGACACCTTCTTTAAAGAGATGCCAATTTAGATTCACTGGTAAAGTCAACGGAAGTCTGAATCAAATAAATGAAGATAAACACATGGACTTCCTTTCAAATTGTGAGGTGTTTGATACTGGAGAAAAGAAAAGAGAATACAAGGGTCTCTCCCTGTTGCTCTTTACCACAGGCTAATGAAATTACATAAATTGTCTCTCCTCAGCGTAACAAACGGATGATAGATGACCTCTACACCCACCTTACAAATTTAGACAGCCTTAACATCCACTATATTCAAGAGATACGGAAAAAAAGAAAATACAGTAATGCTCCTCAACACGCTCACTAATAATAAACAAATACCAACAGGTAAACTGACTTGCCCAAGATAACGAAAGCTAGATGGCAGAACACACATTCTGATGTCTAAGCCCGGTATCAGTCACCTCATGCTGGGGGGAGGCAAGGAGGGAGGGAGGGAAGGCTCTGGCCCTGAAGGGAAAAATGTCCTCTTGGGTTGGGTAGTAGACACTGCAAGGGCAACAGGGTCCACTCTGGGCCCAGGCTCAGCATCTGCCTGTGGAGAGGTAAGGGCTAGCACTTTAGGCCATGCTGCCACTTTCCCTAGCAATCCAGGGACAAAGGCCTGCGGAGATATTGAGCTGAAACCTGTAGCACACAACTGCTTAGGCAGGAGGAAGCTGTCACTAGTAAGTGACAGATTTAAATAGCAGAGCAGGGCCTCGAGCAGCCCTGGCCTCACAGAGGCTACAAGCAGCTGGAGGCCAGAGCCCCCACTAAGGCGCGCCTGCTCTACTGAGCACACTGGGCAGGGGCCAGGCTATGAGGCAGCGTCTGTGTACCAGCTGAGACCTGGACAGGGCCAACTCAGGGCAATGCCTCCACTGGCCCAGCTGAGCCCGGACGCACATTCATCCAGGCTCGGGCCTCTACATGCCACGAGCTCCTCCTCACGCACATCCACATCAGTGAAGAGCAGCCAGAAGACACTTGGCTTGCATCTGTTGATGCTAATTATCAACCTGGCTACAGGACCATCTGGAATGAGATGCAGGGTGGAAAGGCACAGCCTCCAGTACGCTGGGTTCCCACCTCCCACATATTCTAAGCCAGACTCTGCCCTGCCTGCTTTCTCCCTCAAAGCATTCAAAAAGCACTGGCTGCAGACCTACAATGTGAATTTGTGTGTCCCCAGATATCATTAGCTAATGTAAGTGACAGTCAGGGAATAAGTAGGGCCAAGGAAAAAGACTATGGCCACCATGCACTGAGGGTTTTAGTGTATGCCAGGTACTGTCTAAGGAACTAATATGAGTTACCTCATTTAATTGGCCCAACCCACCTCCGTACGTTTTATTACTCCCACTGTAGAGAGAGGAAACTAAGCCGTAGAGAAATCAAGATCACACAGCTAGATGGATATTTCTGACTCTAAAGTAAATAGTACCTAGACAGTGAAGGGTCTCAACTATATCAGAACACTTCTGAGTTTTAATCCACCCTTATGATAGCTAGAATCATTAGCCTATTACATATTTAAGTTACAATATGCATACCTGAATTTTCACAACACCACCCTAGTTTTTACAGAAGCAAGCCCTGCAAGACTATATTCTCACTGTCCAGTGCCTGAGGCGGCATAAACTGTCCGGAGAAAAGTCTACACAGTGCTCATTTCGAACAACAGAATCTTCAGATAGCCAAAAAAGATCATTTTCATATGTGAAATATGTATGCTATATTTTTTAAAGTATTATGTTTTTGTACCTCAACTAAATCATGTGCATATTCCAAAACTGTCAGGACTTCCATATTACTTCTCAGCACTGATTTATTTACCAGTGTACCGTCCAAGTCAACAGGCTTGTCACTGATATTTGTAAAACATTTAACACTCCTGTTAGATTTCTCTCATCATGAAAACTGGCTGACATTTAGAATAATTTCTGTTACTTAAAAGACAAGCTTTTATACAGTCAGTATTATTCTGCAAAGAACATAATTATCTTATGAAATCAAATGCACATAATTCTTAGTCTTAACATTGTTTAACTGCGAATGTGAAATATGCTTGCTTCATGATTTGCCTTTTAAATCACACTGCTTCAGCCAGGTATAGCAGAGTATGTTCCACTATGCATACCTATACCCAGCTCCTGTGCACTTTTGTTCTCGGACTGGAAAAGGACATGGACATGGCTTCATGTTTTCCAGCTCTTAAACAATTTAAATTTACATTAGTAAGTCCACTGAAAAATTCCTCTCTTCTATACCTACCAAAAACTGATACATTATTATCGATCTATACTTTCAGAATGTATGACACTTCATCACCACTCTATCCACAACTTAATGGGAAGCATGAAGAGGTTGTCCCTGGAACCAGTGACATCACACAGAGGTTGGCATTCTTTTCTTTAGTAAAGACATTACACTTCAGTGGAAAAGTGAGAAAGCTAAAAGAAAAGAAGTCAAAGATTCTGCAAGGTGTTGCTATGCACATGTGAAAATGCCCTCTACTCCCAAGAACATGCAGCTGTCATCCCACCGCCCACCACTGAGGACAGAGGGAAGACACCATAGTAGACTTTTTAAAAGCCTGGCCAGACCATATCCCCATTCTGTTTAATACCGCCTATGGCCTCCAGCTCAGAGAGGAAGCCATACCCTCATAGAACACTGAAAGACTCTACAAGATACACACGCTGAACTTGCTGCTGGCCCTAACCCTGTGCTCCTCCTCGGTTCTACTCCAGCCAC
Organism: Ctenodactylus gundi; assembly: GCA_004027205.1. Lineage (NCBI taxonomy): Eukaryota > Metazoa > Chordata > Mammalia > Rodentia > Ctenodactylidae > Ctenodactylus > Ctenodactylus gundi. The sequence continues at coordinate 54,258 of PVKB01003133.1, read as the reverse complement.
CCTATTCCTCCCATGCCCCCGAAGACATCAGGCACCAGGGCTTTGACCTTTACTGGATTCTGCCTCCCTTGCCTCTTTTGCCTGCTTTACTTTTCTCTTTACCACTAGAACCACTCGGCACATTTTACTTTTCCTTATTGCCTATCACTCCAACTAAAACATAAGCTCTGTAAGTCCAGAAAATCCCAACCTGGTTTGGCTCACTATAGCATTTTTAATTCCTAGAGTAGTATCTGCCATGTCCTAGGCACTCAAGTACTTGCTGAACTGGATGACAAAAGCACTGTAAAAGGCTATACCAGGTTCCACTGTAAGTAAAACCTCGTTGCCCCAATTACCTAAAATTGCCATACAAACGAGCACTATTAACTGAAACATATTTTTTTCTTGAGATAGTCTTGTTCTGTAGTCCAGGTTGGTCCTGAACTCATTATGTAGCCCATGCTGGCCTTGAGCACATGGCAATCCTTTTGCCTTCTGGGATTACAGGTGTGTACCACCACCACCCAGTTTTTGTGGTGCTGGGGAATCAAACTGAGGTCCTTGAGCTTGCTTGGCAAGTGCTTGAACCACTGAGCTATTCTTTCAGCCCTCCTGCAACATACTTATATTTAAAAATTAGTTTCGAATGTAACTGGGCACCTTGTATTTTTGCTAAGCCTGGCAACCCTACTCCTAATTCTAGAGTGGGAATGAGCAAATCCTGGCTACTTCGGTTTCTGGGGAGCCAGAAGTCTACAGACATGGTCTGAAGGCCCAGTGGTCTTTTCACAGCTTTGTTCTTGGAGAGACATGGTAATCTGCATTCTGTCAGAGTTGAATATATATTCTTAGAAGGCGGGCGAGGAAAGGGAAGGCTGAGAAAGCCACCAGGAGAGTGCCGATACCCTTTTCTTCTACTCTCAAAAAGAATACCTTTTCTGTCTAAATTCCCACTTGGCTCAGTCTCAGTGAGGTCCAGATGCTCATGTCCTTCAGCCTTCTCAGTGACTGTGGGAATCACAGACATACAGAAATAAATAGCCACCTCCTACTCCCCTCGTGTTCCTATTAGAAGCCTCCACCTCAGGCTCCTCCTTCCACCTGTGTGTGTGGCTGGTTTTCTGGGCTCTCTCTAGGGCCATCAGCTCTCAGAACAGATCTGTATACTGCCAGCAGGCTTTATCATGGTCATAGCAAAGAAGACTGAATTTATGGTTAGAAGAAAAAGTAAAACTGTTGGTTTCTCATGATACAGCTGTACTACCCCTATAAAATGAAAGTTACTACAAAGTTCTTACACATAGGTTTAAAACAGTCACTCACAGACTTTCAGGTGTATACTTCTTGGTTTTTCCCAGATTTCCATCTCCTGGGGCCTCCTGCATGAAGGAGCTCTAAAGTGTCTGCTCTAAAGATCAAACCTCAAAGACCCAGATCTTTAAGTCCTGGGTACATAAAGATATGTTGGTCATGGACAAAGAAGAAGAAGAGTGGATTAAGAGTTGGGAGGCACAGGGAGAAAGCCACATGTTCTATTTTGCCTCCGATAGTCCAAGTATATTTCTGTCCTCTTGATGTCATTACTAACATTGCCCCATTTATTCTCTGAAGGGTCCTAGTTTAAACATTAAACGATACAGTCAGTGGGTACAGTAATCCCAGCTATTCAGGAGGCTGAGACACGAGGATCTAAGTTTAGAAATAGTCTGGGCAACTTTAAGACCCTATCTTGAAAACTGAAAAAGACTAGAGATGTAGCACAGTAGTGGGGTACTTGCCCAACATGCACAAAGCCCTGAATTCAAACCTCACCACCACCACCACCACCACCACCACCACCACCACCACCACCACCACCACCACCACCTACTTCTACATCTCACCTCATCTATCTATCTATCTATCTATCTATCTATCTATCTATCTACCTACCTACCTACCTACCTACCTACCAGTCTATTTACCCACACCACACGCATGGTCACCCTACGTGCTGGTCAAACTAGGAATGACCTCTGTACCCTGAAGCCCAAGATCTGTGCAATGAGAGACAACAAAACAGCCAGCCATGTACAATGAGTGGGAGCAGCTGTGGCCAACCCAGCCAATTCACACTCAGAACTGGAATCAGGCAAAGGGCATTTCTGGGCAGCAGCTTCCAATACAAAAACTGAGGAGACCAGGCTGCTCTCTCTCCAGCTCCCCCAACTCTGGATTCTAAGAGCAGCTGTGAGGTACCTGTCCTATGCCACAACTACAACTCACAGAGCACATGCAGGCCCACACGTCCCCAGATTTCCCAGGCTCAGGCCACCAGGAACCCTAGCAATGCCTCAAACACTTCCTCATATTAAGATGTGAAGTGACTGAGAAGTCAATCTTTGATCTGACACAGAGAGAGACAGCAGGCCTTGCTCCTCTGACAGGTCACACCTACCTCTGGGTTGTCTCCATCATCTTCCTAACCCTCTCAAAGGCCCCGAGAGAGAGAGAGAGAGAGAGAGAGAGAGAGAGAGAGAGAGAGAGAGAGAGAGAGAGAGAGAGCGCTCAAGCAGATTTTGAACAGGATCACCCTAAAGCTTTATATTTTACCTATATACAAGATCAAACAGACACAGTGTTACTTCTTCCTTTCCAGTCTGGGAAATCTGTCATTTTCTTGATCAACTGTTCAAGCTAGAAACTCTAGTCCAATGTTCAACAGAAAGAGTAAAAGTAGGCATCTTGGTCTTGTTTCTGATCTGATCTTAAGAAGAAGGCCTTCAATCTTCTACCGTTAAGTATGAAGTTGGCTGTGAGTTTTTCACAAATGCCCTTCATCAGGTGAGGTCTCCTTCTATTTCTACTTTCCTATGTGTTTATATCATGGAGGGTTGTGAGATTTATCAAATGCTGCTACTGCTCTACAGAGATGATAATGTAGCTTCTGCTCTGTGCTTTACAGATAAGGCATATTCCACTAATTTTCAAAATGTTAAACCAACCTTGTATTCCTAGTGTGAATCCCTGCTTGATTATGGTATCTTTTCACATATGGCTGGATTTGGTTTGTCAGCATTTTGTTGAAGACTTTTACATCTATTTTTATTAAGGATATTGGTCTACAGTCGTTTCTACATATTATCGCTATCTGGTTTTGCTGCCAGGGTATCACTGGACTCAAAGGACAAACTTGGGTAGGCTGGGTATTTTAATGCATTATGGCAGTTAATCCTCACTGAATGCTTGAGACAGGTACTAATATTGGTCCCATTATCAGATGCGGAAATAGAGGTTCAGGAATATCAACTTGCCAATAGTTACACAGCCAGGCAAAAGAAAGAGCCAGAGTTTAAATTCAGATGGCATTCACTCCCAACTCCTGTATCATCATTAAAAATGTATTCATTATAGCTCACCTATAAATCAACCAACCAGTGGTCTAACTAGATTTTGTAGCCGGATAACTCACCCTAACACTCAGTGATAGCTTACTTAGCTCACTGCTCCACTTAATCACTCAGGATCAACAATGTCATATTAGAATGATCAGAGGTCAACACAATTTTGAAACACTTATACTAAACCCAAAACCAACCTGAGAAACATAATGCACACAAATTTCCAGCGTGTGCATACAGAAAATCACGCCCATACCTCCCCACATACACACACCTCTACAATTCAGAAACATTTCGACTAAGCTTACAAACATATTATGTCAATTTTACACCAATGGGAAAAAAAAACTGTCCAAAACTAACTTTCTGGGACCATGTTATACTACTGCTAGTAAATTGCTCTCATTCATTAATACCTTAAGCGTAGGGCCAGCAAGTTATAGCAGGGAAGAGTAAATATGGAAGGTAGGAGCAGCTGATCTTACCCTAAGTTTTATTTTAACCAGGAGGTTCCTCAAGATAAGATGATTTAACGGAAAAAAAACATCCTGAGCTCTGTGCCTGTTTCTTTATCTATGAAATTAGCTTTCTTCATTATTTCATGTTGTAAGTGTGGTTTAAAAAGTAGCAAAAATTTGGAAAACACTCTAGTGACAAAAGATGAACCATCTAAAAAATAATAAAAAGGTTTTTTAAAAAGATGGATCACCAACTTCAACAAATGTAAACATTTTTGAGGATCTGACATCTGTGAGGCCCCCTGCTAAATGCGCAGGTACAGAGCCGCCATGCTTTAGCACAGACCCCTGAGATGGAAGGACAGGCGTACATGTTAAAGCAGAGGTTCGTCTCATCACGACTTTTACAAGCGAGTCTCACGAGCACTTCGACAGAAGGAGTAACGAACCCCACCTGACATTACAAAAGGCTTCAGAGAAGATGCAATATTTTTGTTCATTTAAAGTCTCCATGGTTTGGTAAGAGTTTACCAGGTGGAAAGCAGGGTGGGATGGGAATGTAAATCAGCTGATACAGTGCTTACCTAGTATGAGGTCCTGGGTTCTATTCCCAGCACCACACCCTACATGCATACAATAAAGGCAGTAAGATGAAGGATAACCCCAGATACCACAAAGACCCACTTTCCCCCTTTCAGTTGACCTGAAACCAAAACTCTCCTCCACACCAGACAGCTAACAGTATAAGGACACTGAGTCCTGAGAAGTTTATAGCTCAGTTCAGTCTCCTAACTTTGAGGCAGCCAGCACCTACAGTCTCACCTCTGGACCCAAACTGACCGGGCCTAACAGCCTGTAGCAAGCAGTTGTCAATTATGAATATAATCCTGGCGAATTTGCTAAATTTTTCTAGGTCATGGTTTTCTCATCTGTAATATGGAAATAATAGTATCTGCAGTCCTATAAGGTGCTCTGAGGCTGAGCTGACTATTTAGTACCTATTTAGCACTAGATATTTATTATTATTACTGTGAGCCCCTATTCAAAACACCTGCCCTACCAGGCTAGTACAAGCCTTGCTAAGATCTGACATTTCAGAAGCTTTCTATCACTATGTATGTGTTCAACCCAGCTAACAACTCCCTTTACCTAATCAATGTTCATTGTTGCTTCTAAGGACATCTTCGGACTGGGAGAATGCTTCCTAATACTTGTGGTTTATGATCCAAGTAACCTACATAGAATCCTTCATAATCAAGATCCTATCACCACTGAATTTTGTGTTGCTGTGAGACAGAAGATACAAGGACATATCTTAGTACAAAGATTGCAGTTAACAGATGAATAAACATGCAATCCGATACCTCACATCTGGCGTGTCATTTTCCCCAATACCTTTTCCACAATCAAATATGTTTAAGGCTATGGCTACTTTATAGGTACAAATGTCTTTATCAGGACATGAACGTTCACCAAACCTCTCTCAATAAAAGCAGTCATAAACAACAATCTCTTCTAAGCTGTCACGGAAGCTACTGTGTTTGTAATAGAACCATTCATCTAGGAGACAGCTGCCAAAGCCCACCGAAACAATAGCAAGCAAGTCACAGAGCACGGGCAGACCCAAGGAAGAGGGCAGGTCAGAGTTAGTAAGTGGGACCTTTATAAACAGCTAGCAAAGCTCATATTATTAACATGTGTTAAATATTACCCCAGAAGCTGCAAAGCTTTGAGGTGATCAATTATATTCCCTTCAGAGCATTCTCTTTCAGAGGTAGCCTAAAAGTTCCTCTGGCTTTTGTAAAAGGAACAATGTTCTATGGAAAATTTTCAGCTAATGACTAATTTCACTGCCTGTTTAAAAAGGCTACAAACCTTTCAACAAAATTTTAGAATTAGTTGAATGCACTGGGAAGCAAGCTTCACTGTTAAACCTTTCAGACTGTGTTCTAAAGGACCCAAAGGGAAAGAGAATATACTGTCACAGGACAAGGCTGTAAACAACAAATTTAGGTTTATTATTTACCTAGGAAGTGAAGTATTTGAGGAAAGGGCCGGGGAAAGGTGGAATAATCTGAACTGCATCTGTGATGAAATATAATACTATTAGTGATTATATCATGTTAGAATTTGTAGCTCACTGTAAGGTCCCAAGGCTATTTTTGTACCCTAAACCCACCTACCCTTGCTAGAGGCAGTACAAGTAACAGATTACTTGCTAGGGATCTGTTACCAAGAATAACATGGTCACCAGAAAAACTAAGCGCATTTTTTATAAGAGAGACCCTAACCCTATAGGAATAAGGCACATCTACCCTCAAGTTAAAAGATTATTAGACAGAGATGTAGCTTCTAATCTGTTTGTGGTGTGAGCCTACAGGCATAGGAAAAGTGATGTAAACATTTTCTTCTCCCTTGTCAGGCCCCATTTCACCATGAGGCATAATATTAGAACAATGTGAATGTTAGTCTGGACAGCTGACTGACAGACCCAAGTGGCTGGGACACCTGTTGAACTCTGGGGCCAATGTTCTAAAACCTATAATAGGAACACCCTGTTCTGCTTCTCCACCCCAGCACAGCCACTATGACCACCTGTCCCCTGAGCTCACACACCAGCATCTCCACATGCAAGGGAGTGCTACTCTCCAAACCCCATTCTCCTGCCCTGCAACCCTGATACAGCTCTACTTATCAGACTCCAGTAACACTACACCACAGCAGACCTGAACAGTATAGTTTGCTTTCTAATTCTTGCTGTTTGCCACATCTTTCTATAATAAGCATTTCTTACTCAGAGGAAAAAAAAATAAACTTGATGTGATTATATTCCTCCTTGACTCCAAAACTAACATATGTTCACTATTTTAAAAACGCCATTAATATAGAAACCTATAATAGAAAAGTGAGTCTCCTATAATCCCATTTCCCTGTGGCAACCACTATTAATATGTTATAAATGTCTCCAAATTGTTTCTATGATCCTCCCCACATGACACACTCATATATTAAATTTACTGAGCTGAATGTTCTTTAAGACACTACCTTTACTGAAAGAGACCAATGAAACACTGCTGTGTCATAATAATAATAATAAATTATATTTGCAAAAGACCACTTTAGGGACCAGGGATGTAGCTCAGGTGGTAGAGTACTTACCTTGTATGCACAAGTCCCTAGGTTCAATCCCCAGCACAAGAGGGGGGAACCACTCTAAACCCTTAGAATCAGTGGAATAAGATACAAATAACAGCCATAATAAATCAGAGACACTCCTGAGTGAAATGGAAGGCCACATCTACAGAGGAGCTAAGAAATGGGGCTCTAGAAGGAGGAGCTGGTGAGGAAAGACTATAGAAAGAAAATGTCCCAATCCAGGCCTGTGGCTGTTAGGAACACAGAAGTCCATCCACGCCCTTCTCATCGATGCTCCAAAGAGCTACTGTTCTGGGGCCTGACAAGTCTCTGCCCAGCAACAGGCTCCCATTGGTCCTTTCCATTGTTTCTGTCTCTGGTCACTAAAAGTCTGCCCTGGATCTGCTCTACCATCTCTTCCACCCCCACCCCTTTTTGGCGGAAACACCAAGAAAGGAGGATGCAGTCTAATTTCTCCCTTAATTAACTAAATACCCTTCTAAACCAGAAAGCCTAATCCTGCTTCATGTCTTTCCTACCTTTCCAACAGACCCTGAAGAGGCTGAACCACTTCAGAGTATTATCTTTGGGATTTAGTTCAAAGAATTTTATCATAATCACATGTTCTCTCAACACTGCTAAAAACTAAGGAAAAATAAGTTGATTTACCTACCTACCTTATTGATGATGGCAACAAGACAGAGCTTCTAAGACTGGCCCAATGACATGTCACAGTAAATATAGTATGGGACAAGCCAAAGAATTTGGAAAGAAAGAGGCAAAGAATGTTAACTTTTCTAGTGACCCAAAGTTTCTTTTATTGCACTCTTCTACCATTTGCTTCTTATTATAGCCCATAATATAGGTCATTTATCTCTTTCCATTCATTTCCATAAGTCATTCACTTGTAGAAGAAGTCCTTCAATAATCGGATTACTTTGGTATCTTATTTAAAATTCATTTTACTATTGTGAACATCAACATCAAAGTGACTAACCAACCCAACGCTGATGAGTCTCACAATGATGTATTTCCTCATCTCCAGTGGGCCATCGCCCACATTCACATCAGCTGACCACATTTATGGCCACACCCCGAAACTCACCGCTTGAAATCTCTCATCTGTAATGTCAGAGGCTGCCAGCCCCCGAGCATGACCCCAGCCTCCCATCCTGCCACCTCTCCTTTGCTCAGCAGGGCCTCTAGACAGCAGCCCATGACTGAATCCCTCCAGTTTCACTTTATCCTTTTCCCCCACTTAGACTCATGCAGCTACACATGCACTAGCTCCCAAGCCAACTGGATAATTTTATGTCAAATTATGGATAAACTCATTAACACTCTCATGAAGATAAAGAAGTCATTTAGCTCCCTCAGAAGTAACACTACACAAAATTAGTTCAAAGTGGATCAGAGCTCAATGTCAAACATAAAGCTATGAAACTCTTAGAATAGGGGCTGGTGGAAGAACTCAATGGTTAAAGCAGGCTCTTAGTCAAGCACTAAGTACTTGAGTTTGATTCCTCAGCACCACATAAGCTGGGCTTGGTGGCACATGCCTATAATCCCAGCACTCAGGAGGATGAGGTAGGGGGGTTACCATAAGTCCAAGGCCAGCCTGGGCTCCACAGTGAGTTCAGGACCAGCCAGAGCCACAGAATGAAACCCTGTCTCAAAAAGAGAGAGAGAGAGAGAGAGAGAGAGAGAGAGAGAGAGAGAGAGAGAGAGAGAAAGAAAGGAAAAGAAATGAAACTCTTAGAATAATACTTAGAAAACATTCAGAACCAGTAGCAAAGTAATGGGTTCTTAGACTTGATATCAAAAACACAATCAATCTATGAAAGAAAAAAACTAATAATTGAACTTTATCAAAAATTTAAATTTTTGTGTGCAATTTCCCCACATCATTATTATTAGTAATACTATAGTAGTGTGCAAAACAGAATAATTACTAATTAATAATGCAACATGGGAAATTGATATAAAATCTTTCAAAAATACGTATGCATGAATATATGGATGGATAGTAAGATAAAATTATAAACCAAATCTAGCAGAATGTAAGTAATCAGTGAAAAGTGAGTAAATAAGTTATGAAAGTTAAAAAATTCTGAAATAACTAAATTTGCCTTATCTATAACTGTAAGTATATTTATGTGATATAGATTTAAGTTCATTTAATGTAGCAATGTGATATAGTTTTAACTTTGCTTTATTGTAGCAATTCACTTATTGGGTCTCTGATATAAATTTACCTTAAGAAAACTGACTGCTGTAAAGATAACCCTGTGAATGTACAAATGCTTCAGCTAAGACAAAAAAAAAATTAAACTTTTGTTAATGTCCTGTACTAGCCAAGGATATACCACAGTAGATGAAAACTTGCCTCAATTGCATAAAAGCAAGGGTTCAATCCCTGGCACTGCTTGTCTTTTGCTTTTAGCCATCTGAATATGATGAAAAGACAAGGAGAAAGTATTTATAATCCATTTATCTCATAAAGCACCTGTAATAATGAGCCCCTACATCTCAACAGTAAAAATATAAATACCACTCTATAATTATAAAATAGACAAAGGACGTGGATTTCACTGAAAAGAACAAATGGAAAATAAGCACATGAATAGATGTTCAATATCATTAGTTACCAGAAATGTGCAAAATAAAACCACATGAGATATCTCTACATACCTATTAAAATGGCTAAACAGCAACACCAAATGCTAGTGAGAATGCAGGGAAAATTAGATGGGAAGTGACAATTTAAAAAGGTACAGCCACCTGAAAAATAGTTCAGCTATTTAAAAACAATTAAATATACAAATATCATAAGATATGGTAATTACTCTCACGGGAGTTACACGGAAACGAAAACTTCAGGTTCATACAAACTCACAGATGAATATCCACATTAAATCAGGAATGGTCAAAACCTAGAATCACCCCAGATGCCACTAAGCAGATGAATGAACGTTAAACAAACCATAGTATGAACACTCCAGGTAATGCTCGCCAATAACAGAAAGGGACAACTCTTACCACATGCGGCAACTTGGGTGAATCCCCAGGAAACTATGCTGAATGGAAAGAGCCAATACCAAAGGTTACACAGAGATGATTCCACTTCTATAGAACGTTTGGAAATGACAAACTTCAGAGAGACGGATTACAATATGAAAGAGTGCAGGACAGGGCTGGATATGGTGAGAGGCAATCTGAGGCACTGTGGCACTGGAACTGTCTTATGTTCTGATTATGACGCATGACTCAATACACAGGATAACACTGTATACAAATCAATACGTGCATATAAACAAGTACAAGTAAAACTGGGGAAATTTGAGTAAGTTGAGCTGGTTGTTGTGGTATTACACTGTAGTTTTGTAAAAAGTAACCTCTGCAGAAGTGGGGTAAAGTGTTTGAAGGATCTCTTTGTGTATTAGTTCTTACAATTGCATGTCAACCCTACAATTACATAATAAAAACTTCAATTTTTAAAAAAAGAAAGCAACGTTCCCCTTATTTATTTGGGCCCTTCTCTGTCCAGCAATTCTCTGGATCACCCCTATGCTTCTAGATCCCATTTTCCATAACATTCTTACTAAGCCTACTCTATTTCCCAAAAGCTGACAAAGAAGGGGGTGGTGAAGAGTGGGTCAGGTGGCAACTTAATCTGAATTTGAAGAAAGTAATTACTAGGTCCTTGTTTGGTCTTCTACCCATCTTCTTTCATTACACACTGGAGCAAAAGTAGCCCTACCACATTAAAGGGTTTTTTTTGGCTTTTGTTCCAATAAATACATCCCCAACTCACAAAGGACTCTTCCCAACTAACCAAATAGCCACACCTTTCCCTATCCTAAAATAAGCCTTCTCTTAGCCTGTTACACCTTCAAGACAGCATGTTTGCTTCTGCACAGACCATCTCTCTCCACACTGACCCACAGCAATGCTCCTCAGAGCAAAGAGAGGACACACTGAAGACCAAAACAAAAGTCGTCCTTTTCATGCACTTGAGTCTGCTAAGGAATGCTTCAGACATTGGTCTCATGCTTCACTTTTTTTTTTTTAACTGACTTTAAAAACATGGTCTTATCTGCATGGACCCAGACCGTAGCAAAGCCCTGTGGCTCTCACATCTGGCTGCTCGCCCACATCACCCAGGAGAACTTTGGAAACCTTAGTTCTCCAAGCTTCTGTTTCAATGTCTTTTTTTTTTTTTTAAGCTTCTCAAATGCCTCTGTTGATTATCAGGGGTTCAGGTACCACTAACCTGCCTCTTCTTTTCTGAAAAAGTCAATTTCTTTATTCTTACCACAGTGGCAGACGTTGCATTTAAAATCCATTCTAGCTTTGCCTTTGATAAACTGTGAGCCTGGACAACAATGGCCATTATCACCTGCCCTCATACTTTAGGGATCACTTCTCTGATAGCTGAGTCCCCAAACCACCCCTACATTTCCATCCTGTCTGAGCTCCAGAATTACCGGCTTTTATATAGGCCAGACCTACCTCACCTAGGTGGACATCCAGTACTTCCAGCACACAACAAAGTTCAGTTCCCTCCTTTCTCTCCTTTTTATAAGCCTGCTTCCTCTGTCTCTACGCCTCATCATTTCACAGTCTACCAGTCTCCCATCACCCAGAATTAGAACACTGAAATCAATCTTCTTCTCTTCTGCAAATCACGTGTGGGCAGTCAGTTCTATCGGTGCTCCCTTCCATTCACACCTCCAGTGCCCCAGAGCAGGCTCCCACTCACCTGCTGGACTATTGCAAGAGCCATCAAACTTGGCCACACACCCACAGACGTTGCTTCATAATTGACAGGGTGAGTCATACAGTCTCTCTTGAAGCACTGCAGTGACTCCCCACTGCCCTATGAATGAGCACCAGCACCTCAGTGTAGCACACACACCCTCCATAACACAGGGCCAGCCACATGGCCCTGTTCCATTCCTCAATAGGCACACCCTCTTCTCTAAAAAAGACCAGGGCTATTCCCTTGTAGGCTGCTGTGCCATCATCATGCTATTCCCCAGGCCCAGTGCCCTGCCCTTCCTTCCTCTTCCCTGTTTCTCATACCACAAAGAGGCTGAGCCTGGGCTCCAAAAATCATCTGAAGTTATGTGCAATAACCATGTAATGAGATAAAAATGTGCATTCCTTTTTTTTTCTTTTTGAGACAGGGTCTCACTCTGTAGCCCAGGCTGGTCCTGAACCCACTATATAGCCCACACTAACCTTGGACTCAGCGATACTCCTGCCTCATTCTCCAGAGTGCTGGAATTACAGGCATTCGCCACTACGCCCGGCTTATGGGGTGCTGAACCTAGCACTTTCTGAGCCATTTCTCCAGCCCCCAAATATGCATTTCTTTCTAGAGGGAGGATGCACAATCATCTGAAGATTCTCAAAGAGGTCTATAATCTGAAGAAGTATGGCCTTTTCTCAGAAGTCCAAAGTTAGACTCTCAAGCCTCTCTCTCAGATTCTCTCTGTCATTCATTGACAGTTTATCCAAGGGAATTCTCTAATCACAAATTAGCTCTCTCTGTGCTGCTGCACCACCAAACCATAGAGATCTTTAGTATGAATCCAATTTCTTCCCATATCAACACTGGTTTAACTTGTACTAACTGTGTTGGTTCTAAATGTCGGATCCACAAATTATTTACTGTGAAACCTTGAACAATAAGTAATTAGACGTTACTGAGCCTCGGCATCTTCAGCTGTAAAATGGGGATAATTATTGTACCTTTATCATTAGAGGTTGCTATGAGAAATAAAATAACCCAGCCTGATATATTAACAAAGTGGCCCATGACAACGGCTCAAAGAGGTCATCCGTTTTCATTATTTTCTGCTGACCTCCCACACAGCTCAGGCTCAGGACAGGCCCTAGATGCCCGGCAGCCCTCAATGACCACTATATGGAGCCATGTATTCCTGAAATGCAGAGTTCAAGCACTGCCACAGTAAAACTGTTAAGAAGTTGAAACTTGGTAATAACTTAACATTTCCTTTTTCCTACTTTATGGCCAATTTTCGAGCCATGCATAATTGGCTGTTTCTTCACCCAGATTACACAAGAGCTCACACCTTGTACACAAACTTTGCAGGCCCCCCACACACTAAGCTTCCCAATCAAAATGCTGATGACGCTGCCTTCATAGAAACCAAACGATTTCAAAATCCCCCATTACTCATCTGTTCTAAGGATTTTAGAATTAACCCTTGCACTCCTCCTGTCCCTTTTTAGAAAAAAGAAAATCCTTCCTACCTATTCAACCATTACTTGCCAACACAAATCTGGGAGGGGGCGGGGGGAGAAGGAACATCAGAGGCTCTTCCTTAACTTAAAAAGGTAACAAGCTAAGCTGGGCGTGGTGGCGCACACCTGTAGCCTATAATCCCAGCACTCGGGAGGCTGAGACAGGAGGACTGCCGTGAGTCCAAGGCCAGCCTGGGCTCTGAAGTGAATTCAGGACCAGCCTGGACCACAGAGCAAGGCCCTATCTCAAAAAAAAAAAAAAAAAAAAAAAAAAAAAAAAAAAAAAAAAAAAAAAAGGTAACAAGCAACTTTTTCTCTTCCTCATCCCCTTTCTACCCAGGTCCTAACAGCACAGACACTGCTCAGGACTCAAAGGCTTGGGCATGCACTTTTCTCTGCTTCAATCTGTAATTCAACTCATGTGCACGTACATTCAATAAGCACTCCAATACCTTCTGTACTCCAGGCTCCAAAGAGAGCCTGCAGGAGACAAGATAGTATCTCTACTTTAGGGAGCCTGCAGCTGTTTTAAGGTACAGCTCTTTGTGTTTCACATTTCTACCCAACTTGAAACAATGGGTCAGAAAGAGGAAACTGAGGATGCCATACAATGTTCTACTGAAAAACTAAGAAGAATGTGTTCGCTGAGGCCTCAAGGGTCATTTTCCCAGGGCCAAGAGATCCTGCAGGTCTCAGACTCTACAGCAATTTTTCCATATCAGGGACTCCGGGACCTCTGAAGCCACCCTCCTGGTCCTGAAAGACATGCTATGAGCGCACAGTCTCACAGAAGGATGATCCTGTAAGGCCTCAGCCAGATCTTGGGGTTAGGAGGAGCTTAGGGACCCTTGACTCCAGTCTCTGTGACTGCAATGACTAGCTAGCACACACTCCTGTTTGCTTGTGTGTACTCTTGTCTGAGTGCCCACCCCAATCATTTCTAACCCAGTTCACTAAAAAAAGCCCTTCCCTCTTGGGTCTTATGCTCTGTGAAGTCAGCAAATATCTATTCCAAGACCTGTACTCTCCTGGCTGGCAGGGCAAGGTTAAGAACTAGAGGACAGGCCCAGAAACATCTCCTTCCTCACCTTCTCTATCCTCAAACTCCAGCTCTCTAGACAAATGAGCAGGCATGAAATTCCAGTAAAAAAGTGTCCTCCTGTCCCCTCCTGGAACTGCCCCACACAATGACACTAAGGGCAGATAAGCTCACAATGGAGAAAGTCACTGCTCAGTCCAGCCCAAACTGCTTAGAAGATTCTAGGACACTAGAACCTTCCAGACACCTTCCTGGCCACCACTGGAGCCAAAGCCGTGTGATCTGGGACCCTCTCTGCCATGTTATTTGAGATCCTTTCTTCCTGCCAGCACTGGTCAAAGTGTCATAGACTTCAGTAGCCAAGAACAGACTTCAAAAGGCTAAGTAGAAGGTGACCATCTTCAAAGAGCCCTAAGACTTCCCAGAATCTTTGGCACACAGCCCTGACCTCAGGTCAATTTCCTGCAAATGAGCTTGTGACAGCTGTATGAGGGCAGCGACTACGTCTGTCTGGTTCACTGCTGTCTCTCTGACAACCTCAGGCACAGGGCTAGAATACAGACAGTGCTCAATACCATTCTGTTGACCTAATGTACAATGCCCCTAACGAGGCTGGCAGCACCGGGAAAGAGCCCAGGCTTTAGAACCAGAGACAGACCTGGTTTAAAACTTTGAGCTATTCCAGTTATTTTTGCCAAATGCAAGCACATTACCACTCTCAACTTCCTCATCTGTAAGTGGGGATCACAATATCAATCTCAGAGCTCTGTTAGGATCAGCAGCTGGAAATGACATGTAAAGTCTTTAGTAACGTAAAAGGCAGAGAACCCTTCTTTGTTTCCCATTCATAAAGACTTATTTAGCTCTCACTATAGGCCAGATGATGTTCAATATGGTAGGATGGGTCACAGATAAAAATTAGCTCCTTTAATCTTACAACAATCCTACAAAGTAGAATCTATTTAACTCTCCTTTGCGGCTGAGAAAACTGAGACCAGAGACAAAAGACAACTTGCCCAAAGCCTAAGATCTAGAAGTACAAGGCCATAACAATTACAAGGTGTACACTATTAAGAACTGCGCTTGTCTGCCTCTGTCAGTGAAAGTTGGTTTCTGTCCCAATTCTAGTTTGATTATAGAAGTTATGTGACCACCTTGTAAGACTAGTGTTTTCAATTACAAAAGAAATAGTTCCAGAGTTCCAGGTATTCTCATGGCTCACTTTGTTTTGTTTTGTCTTATTTTGAGCTATTCCCCTGAAATCCAATTTCAGAGAAGTCTGTTGGTTAAAAACTTTTCTCATTTTGTCATCCTACTACCTTCTCCCTGTCTGCAGAAAAAGAAACACACAATGATGAAAAAATAAGAAATGCTAAGGGAAGACAGACAAGAAAAAGAGTAAGCATGGGTACCCTTATGGACAAAGTCAAAGAACTCAGCCCTGAGTTCTAAAAATCTGTCAGAACAACTGCTACACATTTAGAAGCCCAAGGCTAATGCAATCTATCCACACAGAGACTAACTACATAAAGCCCCAGTGCTGAAGACCAAGGTAAGAGAAAGAGAAAATTAAGCCATCTCCTCCAATGGACAAAACCTCATCAGAAAGAGAGCTTTCCATTCTTTCCCTCTGAGATTGCATTTGCTCGACTGCCAACCATGCAGGAAATTTCATTACCAAAATAAATCACTTGACCTTGCTTCTCCAATGGCTCAGGATTAGTGACATCACAAAGCACTCTAAAAATGCTCAGATATATAGGAAAAACTCCCTCACAGAAAAAGCACTTGGTATTTCATTAAAAGTCATTAAATTATTTTGATTTTACTGCATAGAATCCCAAATGCTTTCAATATTTTCATTTTCTACAGCCTTTAGAAAAAAGTATGTTAAGACCTTAAGAACTGCTGCTTCCTGATCTGGTTTGTGTCCTGATTCATATATATGTATGATGGGGAACAGGCCAGAAGCCAAGGAACAGTAGTAGTTCTGGGCCTCTACTACTCATGTAAAGCCATCCCTAAGTAGTCAAGACTTTACTATGGAATCTCCCAAATCATTTTTCTCTAATTTTCAGAGTCTCTGGAAGGTTACAGGCAGCTCTCAGACACTAAAGCTGTTTCTCTCAAGGCATCAAATCTCCTCCTCCAATAACTTGACTACCATGTTTAGTGATGGCAGATATTTTATCACACTGACCAAAGACAAAGAGCTGAGTAGGAATGTTTTCTTTCCAGGGAGACAGGGGTAGCTACAGAGCCAGCACAGTAAATCCATCTTTTGCACCCAAATCAAAGACAGTAATTCTTAATGATGTTTGCACAAAAGGCTTGCCTCATTTTAAGTTAGGGTAGCCACTAATACAGTCTAGAAATGTAGTGCTGCATTAAGGAAAAAGTCAAGAACATACATACTAGAAAACATCAGAATCTGAGCTACCTTGCTCTAACAACATATTCCCACAACCAGAATCAAGCCTGCCAAAAACTAATCACTTTGTTGAGTTAAAATTTCTGAAATCATAGCATTATACAATGGAAAATTCCAAAGGACCCATGGATATCACTTACTTTATCATCTGTTTTTTAAAAGAAGAGAAAAAATAAAACAGAGACCAAGATCAAGATTAAAACTATACAATTCCATTGTAGACAGAACAACTTAAAACCAAAGATGCTCACTGTTTACTTTCCTAGCCTGCTGCTTCTGAGATCCAATTACCAATAAGAACTCTTACATGATTGTTTTCATACAAAAACATTTTATGATTAGGTTATGGGCAAGCTGATTAAATCTACCGTGGGTGCGATCTAAAAAGTAAAATCTCAATGGAGAATAAAATAAACTGAACTAGAGAAAAAATAACATTTGCTCTGAATTGTGTTTTTAGTCCTGACACTTCACCCAGGAAGGGGCAGTCACTCCTACTGAGAAGTAGGGCATAATAGTTATTCCCACCAAGGATTTCCAACCCTATGCTATTATTTTATATGAGTGTTAGACCAATTTCCAGATAAACATGTGGGAGTAACACAAGGCAGTATTCCAAAGGCACCATTCACTACACATGATAAAGTCATCGTGAAAGAAGTCTCCAAGGTTAAAGTGCTTTTTCCTGTCTTTAGTGGAGGGATGAGAAGGACCTGCTCCTTCAGGTATGAGCTTTG
Organism: Ctenodactylus gundi; assembly: GCA_004027205.1. Lineage (NCBI taxonomy): Eukaryota > Metazoa > Chordata > Mammalia > Rodentia > Ctenodactylidae > Ctenodactylus > Ctenodactylus gundi. Next base: position 36,823 of record PVKB01003133.1, on the reverse strand, counting down.
GCCTCTACAAGCAAAGAGCCAACCTGAGGAAGCACAACCCAAGAAAGAAACTAACACAAGATACCCAATGCCCTTAAACGTTCAACCCACACCAGCTGAGGTGCTTTACCCCAAGCATTTCACCTGATACAAAGAAGCTTCTCTGATACAAAATGAATGCCTAGGATAAATGCTGAAGGTTTGGGTTCTCCACCTCCCCTGTGTACGGCAGGCTGAGGCACCAGTGCTTCAGAAAGCAAAACTGTCCTTGTTTCCATTACCTCATCCAAGTTGGGGGGAAAGTAGGAGGGGGCACAGCTGGTGGCAGCTGCACCACCATCTGCTTTCCCCTCTGCAGTGTGTGCTAGTTTGAACTGCAGCCTCCTACGGCTCCTGACAGAGGAAGCACAGGATTAAAGGCACAACACCCTATTATGGAAAAGAGTTTAAGGTATTTAAGAATAAATCATTCCCGTGATAAGTTAACAACCTCAGGTAGTTTACAGAGCTGGTTCTCTCTGAGTTGAGATTATTTGTTTGCATCTCTTTAGATCCAGCTACAGTGCAAACTCTGTCAACTCAAGGTGCCCAATTAGATAAGCAGAATGTACAAGAGCAACCACCTGCCATCTGCTCCCCAAAAGGTCCACATCCAAAAAGTGCAGGTCCGCAGCTGGGAGCACTAAAAGGGGATGGAGGGTAGTGAGGGTGCCCAAACCCAAAAAACGTGCCTCAGGAACTTCCGGCTAGTAGATGGGTACTTGCTGCTGCCTCTGGCATCCTGCGCCTTCTGAATGACTGGTCTAAGCACGCGACTCTCCTCAGGTGCTTAGAGTTTCCTTCATAATGCACCACAAGGCATCCTTTAGAAGGGAAGGCTGGTAAAGTAATCCTGTGTGGTTAACGGCTCAACTGGCCATTCAAGTACAAAATGGCTGCACAGCGGCAAAAGGGTGGTCTCACTAAGCACATGCGTCCATTTTATCTGGCCTAGACAAGGCTGCTTAATTAAAAAAAAAATGTAAAGTGCTCATATACCAAGTAGATTACTAGCTCTTCTGTAATGGGGGAAAAAAATTAAAGATTGACAGCAACAGGCCTCAGGTCAAGTCTGTGTGCTGAAGAACTCATCCATATTATATGGTGTCCTCATAAACCTCTGCCACTACCTATGTTCCCAAATGGGCCTCAAGAGCTACTGATGTAACACTATTGAGCACATATAGAAGAACTGCCCCGGGAGGGGCTTCCCAGTGGTCTTTCATTGATACTCTTCTTTCGCCAAGACTTAGTTTCTTGGAAGACCAACTCTAATACAACTGGATCACTACATCCAATACCACGAGTAGATCACTAGAAGGCCAGCTAAATCTATCCCCGACCACACAGCACGCTGAGGTATTTCAGAGGAGTGTTCCAGGCCACTTACCATACATTTTGCCTTCGTCTGATAAGATGATTTTCCTCCTCCCACATGGCGGATAGATAGCCAGGGCCTCCTGAAAGCTCTGTTCAATGTCAGGGCTCCAGACCCCTTCTGCATCATTGTCAATCGGCTTATCAGCAGAGTCACTCATCCTTTCCATGTTTTCGGCAGGGCTCTCGCTGCCGCTCCAGCTGCTGGGCTCAATTTTGGCGGTTGGATTTTCCAAGCCAAAGCTTGGAACCTTTTCAAGAAAATAAACCTGAAAGATGAATCACAAAACAGAATAAGGGCATGGCAGCCACAGACATACTATTCTTGTTCATTCTCTCACAAGTTCTTCAGTTACCAGCTTTGCTTAGACAGTAATGCTTCGTGGAGAGTAGGGAATTTTGAAATCCAAGTGGCTTTCATTCTCTATGTATCACAGTAAGCACTCACACCAAAATTTAATGGCAGACAGAGGCTGGATAATCTTCACATATGAGAGGAAATTTTCACCAAATAAGAGTACTCATTTCTAATTGCAAGTTTGCAAGGATTCATACAAAAACCATTTTCTAAGTGTCTACTATCTACTAGGACACTTTGTTTAGTGACAGTCAAATCTCACTGCAGAATAAATTGTCCCTTAATAAACAAGTACAATAAGAGATGTCAGGCACATCATAACAACTGGTTTCATAGCTGAAATGTCAAACCATCCCAATCTGAGATCACCAAGAGGTGAGATGGTGGCAGAAGCCAGGAATATGGGAGAAAGATTATTCTGCTATACAGTTTGGCAATGTCAGCCAGCCTTCTTGGGCCCAAGCTTTGCTCTTCCAGGTTGGCCCTGTGCAGTTAGGTCATTTTGCCACTCTCATCTCCTAAACTAGACCCTCACACCAAGGACCAAGTTCTCTCCACCCTTGTCTTCCCCACAATACCACAACACAGGCCTGCCACACTGTGTTCTCCGTCTACATGACACACATCACTGCACGGCCTATTCTAAACTCCTGATCACATGGAAACTGTGGGGGAAGTCTTTCATCTATTTTTCTGTAGCACTGAGGATTACAGAACCAAACTTTCTCAAAAATTCCACCCCCCCTTAAATTATTCACATAACCCATGGTCAGAAGCAGATATGCTTTCTAAACAAATGTCACACTGGCATAACACCAGGGTGAAAACGATCTAATCCCATACTCCCTGCCGTCCTGCACATGAACATATCAATATTCTTTTGTTGAAAAGCCATCAGATCATTAATTCAAAGTTCTCCTGGGGTGGAGGGCTGGGGAGAGTACTACTCCTAGAGATGAATGGGAAAACAGGAGGCACAGGACCTGAATAGAGACAGCTTCAAGTGAACACTGCTCCTCCTCTTCTTACCACCTCAAGTCTGTGCAATAGTACAGCACAGGCACCTAGGGAGAGAGCAGGTGCTGGTGGACTAGAGTAAGGACGCTGTCTTCTCTCTTTCTCTCTCCCAACTGAATCCTGTTCACCTGTTATCCCCCACCTGTGGATCTCAGCAGAGCCCAGGTGCAGAAACTCGGAAACATTATACAATTAATGGCCTAACTAATGGGTGCTTTTGGCCTCTCTCTCTTTCTCACCCCCCCCCCTTTTCCTCTGTCTCTCTTAGGTTGTTTGCCTTTAAATGCTGCCACAGAGCCACTTTTCAAAGAATCTGTTAGCAAAATATTTACTGACCTGTACCTTTACATAGGACTTTAAAATTACCAAATGGTAAGGTCTAAATTATGCCATAAGAAAGGGTTTTATGGGGCTGGGAGAATAGCACAACTGTTAAGAACACCAGCCTAGGAAGGTCCTGAATTGATTCCCAATCACCAAATAAACTGCATAAACCAGGCACGGTGGTGCACACCTGTAATCCCAACATTCCAGAGGCTGAGGCAGAAGGACTACTCTAAGTTTAAGGCCATCCTGGGCTACCTAATGAGCTCAGGAGCAGCCTGGACTATAGAGCAAGACTGACTCTCTCTCTCTCTCTCTCTCTCTCTCTCTCTCTCTCTCTCTCTCTCTCTCTCTCAAAAACAAAGGGTTTCTAAATGACCTTCTGATGAACTGTGCCATGCCTGCAGTATGGGCCTTTTGAATTCTCAAACCATTATATTTTGTGTTGGGATGTAACAGTCTTAGAAAATTCGAGCTGAACTGCACACACTTTGAGCACTGTGGTGGCTTACCGTAAAAACAGTGAGAATAACAGAGAACTCTTTAGCAGTGGCTACTCCCAAATAAAACAAAACACCACATACGTTTAGAATCCCAGGCCAAGACTTGAGCTCTGGTCTGTTCACAACAAAATGAACTGACTTCAGGGAATCACACCTTAAGATAAACAGTGCATGTATCCAGTGCTCAACCAATGGAGAAGGGGTGGAACTCTGGGCAAGGAAAGATAGCAAAGGGGCTGGGTTTCTGTTTGCAAAATAGAAAACCTTACCATACTACTGAAAGCGGCACACCACAACGTACAAACAAGCCCATCCAATGCCTGAAGACCCTTCTAAAACTTATCACCCAGTCTTAGTCTATGCTTGAATATCACAATGATGAAACCTATCTCCTCAGGACCACAACCTTTTTACTGACATACTGAATTTCCTCCACCAATCAAGCCAAAACCTATTCCCTAACTAATTTCTTCCCATCTCTACCTTGAAGAGGTTTATCTATCCCTTAAAGGAGCAAATCTCTTCCAAAACACTCACTTAGGTGTGACAGGAACAACACTCAAGCATTAGGAGACTTTCAGAGTAGACACCGCCATCCCTCTATGCACCCCTCAAGAATGTAATCTAGTTTGTCCATCACTTTCAAGTCCCTGCTCTCTAGAATATGGGCCATACCTTATGACGCCAAAACATCTAATAAAAATGAGACACTGAAGAGATGAAGGTGGTCCCCTCAATGGTTCACTTTGGGAAACTGGTTTAGAATATTCTTAAGGTCTTTGGATGAATAAATTGACAATTTAAATTGGTGACAAACGCCTAATTTCTAACACTCAATAAACGGCATGCACAGGTGGACTTCGGATCCCTAAGACTGCCAACCTATCCCTGAATCCTGTCTCTTATGCAACAGGTTTCAGAGCTGAAAGCAGGGGCTGACATTTACCATTTCATTATTTTTTGTCTCAGTCCAGGGCCCAGAGCTGGCGAGATACTTCTAAATCCTAACTACCAAGCCTAATGTCTTCAAGTCCTAAAAAACCTCTAAAGAGTTTCTATCTCTACAATGACAAAGCTCATCTGTGGATGTTCCCATGGAGATTCCAACTTACCATCTGGAAAACTGTTGTGCTAGCTGAACTGTTGAACAGGGCAGACTGCCTCTTCAGAAGCTGGCCAGTAGCCTTACAGATAACCTCTCAAGTGACTCAGCATGCAGGTGGAACTTAGGGCCTTCACATTAGCTACAACCCCAGGCCATTTTGGGGGAGGACAGGCTCTCACTAAGTCACTGTCACAGTCCTTGGCTATTTGGGGAACACAACATCCCAAGCATCAACTGTTCCATCTGCTCAGGAAGTACAGATACTGTTCTGATCACTCCTATGTTTTGATTCATCTATTGCGAAGGGAAGAAACTGTGTCCAAGCTCTTGTGATTTGGTCAGCTGGTGCTCAGCATGATGAAATTACTTACTCCAGACATGAGCCAGCATACAGCCCAGAAACCACCAGATACATAACCCGTAGTTACTTAGGCTCCTGCATTTACAACCCAATTGTAACAAGAGGCCCTATATGGGCAGAGAGTTTCCGATCACAAGACTGGAGCTGGCTGAGAAAAGCTACTCATACTGGATACTAAAATAACCATTCTGGCATTCAGTCCCTAGCTCAAATCCACCTCATCCTGGAAACTATTCCTGTATCTAGTGGCTCCTAGAGTACAGCCATACTTTAGGAGTATACTAAGAACATGCGGAGCTGGTAACTACCAACCAATCTATGTGGATTTCCCCATATATCTTTTGAGTGAGAGTCTACTTTCCTTCAGTTCAGGCAGGAGGACAGAGAGAGGGAGAATATTTAAGATTCAAATTCAGCTGGTTCCAAAACTGGCTCACACATGAGGTATGGAACCCAAACATATTAGTTAATCTCTCAGAAACTCAAATTTTCCCTTGTAAAATAAGAGATAATAAATTAAATGCTAATACAGAAAAATCATTAATGTATGGAGAGATCCTCTTTCCAGTGCTCCATGAAGATTCAGTGAAGCAGGGCAGCCATCCATAAAAGTATGAACAGGCACTCGTTTTCAAGTCTCTGCTCTCTACACAATGGTCTACACCTTATGATGACAAAACATCTGCTGAAAATGAGATGCTGAGGAAATTAAGGAAGTTCTCGCAATGGTTTGAGTAACTGGTTTAAAAGGATCTTAAGGTTTTTAGGTGACTAAATGAAGAATTTAAATTGGTGACAAATGCTTTAATTTCTAACACCTCAATCCAAACTAGTTTTCTCATTCTTAGATGCAGAAAAGAGTTCAGTGGAATAAACCTTTCCAGAGAACCCTGCTGAGGAAAGCAAGCTGATGGGACATATTTGTTAAAAAGAAACCAAAACAGAAAAAGGAGAAGAAGGAGAAGGAGAAGGAGAAGGAGAAGGAGAAGGAGAAGGAGAAGGAGAAGAAGAAGAAGAAGAAAAGGAGGAGGAGGAGGAAGTGGAGGAGGAAGAGGTATCTTGTAGTCCTCTGTGCCTCAGTTTCCCTCATAAACTGAAAGCCCTTGTCTCCTGAAACTCTTCCCAACCATACTACAATAAACTCCAAAAACAGCTGTCACTAGTGATACAAACACCCTGCTAACTGTCCCAGCAGACACATTCCCTAAATGGACAATCCTTTCACAATTCCCAATGACACTTCAGGGACAGTCACGAGAGCACAAGGGGATACCATGTGTGCTTTAGACCTACACACTCTATTCAGAGAGAGTGGGAGGGGCAGAGACAGTCAAATACAGGAGTTCCTCTCTGATACTCCTTTCACCGTCAGAGCACCTGCAGGAAGGGTGAGGTGGGACACGAGACAACCTGCTCCTCCTTCATCTACTTCCATGAGTCTTTCACAATATAGCACCTCACCTACTCCTAGGTGATTTAAAAATGTTTAAATAAAAAGGTTAGTTTTAACTAACATTCATGATTAATAAAATGTCATCAAAGTGTCACAGAAAAATATTCCATACAGCTTTTTTTTGGCCACTGTTATCTCTGAGGCAAAAGAGAAACAGTGGGACTAGGAGTGAGTGAAAACTCTGTCCCCCTTAGTAACCCAAGACCTTATGGTCTTGTGGCCCTGTGTGCCTAAATTTTCACTGTTAACCCTGAAGGAAGTCAAACACTGAGGAAGCCAAAGGTGAACACCATCCCTTCTCATAGCTCCCTTCACCTACACCTCTACTGTCCTGGAAGGGGCAAACATTACATTTGCTACAAGATCACCAGTGTTCTCTTAGTACTTGACACACAAATATTCAATGAATAAAACAATGAACTAACAGCCAGATGTCATAAATAATCTTTCATAACAATGTGACTGAGTTTATCACCCAAACTGTCCATGAGAAGGTGAGTTACTTTCCCATTCGTCACAATGACTCTGGAAATTAGTGCGAATAAACAGTAAGGGTTCTAAAATCAGCATTATCCTAGGACATAGCCTCAGTGGTAGAACACTTGCCCAGCATACTTGAGGCCCTGGGCTTGATCTGTATTGTGGGGTAAGGTGGGTAGAGGAAGATACAGTGGAAAGAAAGACAACTAGAAAAGCAGGAAGACCGGCAGGGAAGAAGGAAGATCATCACATTAGGAAGACGCAAAAGGACATACTTAAGCCAGTCACAGTGCAGACAATGAAGAAGTGATCCAATTTCTTAAGTATCAAGCATCGTTACTGGTCAAATTTCTTATGCATCTTATGTACCTTCATTACTAACAAGTAAAGGTTGCTCCGTAGTAGAGAAAGACATGAGCTTTGGGTCTTCTTAAGGTTAACCTTCTATCAAGAACAAATCTTGTTTTAAGTAGAATATTTTACTTTCTCTATTTCCCTTTTCCTTTAACATTAGAAAATAGAACTAGAAAGTGGCCACTACAAGAAAAGCCAAAGACAAAAGTACCAAATGTGTCAAGACCAGAAGCCAAGCAAATGGGCAAGGAAGAAATCTGAAAAGATGAAGAATGGTAAAGCGAATCTGAGTGAGAAGGTGAATAGACAGCAAAACATACGGGGGGGATTGGTGGAACTAAGAACAAAGATTTCTACTAGCTCAGGGGGTAGCCGAAATAGGTAAGAGAGGGAGGGTTTAAAGAAGGGGAGGGAGTCACAAGGTTGGAATGATATTAATAGCACACAACACCATCAAGTACCTGATAACCTGAAGGTCACTATAATCTGAATGAAAGACCAACTTTTTTCTGTAAGAGAAAAACTATCCAACAAAAAGACAAGTGGGTAAAAGTGCTTCATTCCACATGATCTAATATATGTCAAACCCCAACTTGACTTCCTTCAGGTGAAATAAGTCCCAAGCCCAGTGGCAGAAACACCTGCCTTCGAGATCTTACTTCTTCACTGCTCTTACTCCCTTGAATATTCTTAGCAAGTGCAGGGACACAGATAAGTTGCCATAAGTCTTATGCTTCACAGAATCTGAATCCTGCAGTCATTCTCCAGATGTGGTACCTACTCTCTGGGACTATCAAACTAAATTCCATCCTCACGGATCAGTGGGAGGCAGGCAGTGCTAAATTCTCAGCTCTGTCCACAACTGACATCATGAAGCACAGTCTAATTAATTCCTAATGAATAGTGATGATACTGACTCACCTCCCTGGGCACTTGGGAGGAATGTCAGGCACTAATGATAGTTAATTGCTTCTGCATATGTAAAGTGGGGCATGTAATTATTTTCCTATCATTTCAGACACTAGCCAACCTTGCTAGTGGCCTCAGAAATACAGGTGAGGATCAGCAGCCTGGAATTTAACCATAACAACCAGAGATGGAACTGTAGAACATGTGTCATCGTCAGACATAACAGAGACCACACCTGCCATGCAGTCAGTATGAGCCAATTGTCAACAGGTTCCTCCTACTTTCAACAGGGAGGAATAGACAATTACTGCTTCTTATTTTCAACAATGGTTTCCGTATCAACAGAATCCCATCAACCAACCAGTACCTCTTCACCAAGCCTCAAATCCTAAACACTCCATTAGAGGACTTAACATTACCTTCCTGAGATTTCCTGATTAATTCTCTGCTCCATCAGCCCTAAGTACTTGAACAGCTCAAGAAAAGCTCTGATAACCTCATGTCATGCAGCCCTGATGGGACTACTCTGTCACCAGACCTTTAGAGGAACTGCTTCACTTGTCCCCATAATAAATCTGTTAGCCACTGAGAACAGAAAGCCAGCCCCTTTCCTTGCCACTACGAGTCAAAGATGAACAATGTTCTTTCTCAATGGAGAATTCCTTCCAAAGGAAACAGCCACAAACCAAGTGGCAGGCAGCCTATCCCACCTGACCATTCCAAATGCAAGACCTGATCCAAGACTGGGCATCTACCAGGTGAGTCTGAGTGAGACAGGCTACTAATAATGCAGCCTGGGCTACTGATCCCCAAGGAGTGGACAATTAACCTTAGGAAAGACATGTCACACCCAGAAGCAGAAGCCTCTTTTCCAGCTCTGAGAGAAAAACACCACTAAAAGCTGTATTTCAAATGGAAACTTAAAAAGCTCTTTCCGAAGACTAGCAGTCAAGAAACCCCAAGACTATACTGCCTCTTCATTCCAAAAGGTCTGAACATGAATTTCAGGTGAACTAACCAACCATAACTGCTACTAAAAATAAAGAAAATGAACACTAGGAAAATAAGACTCCTTGGCCACTAACCCATGCATACGTCACTTTCTCAGTTGGTAAGTTTCGCCATAGATTACCAAGATATCCTGGCACTTGAAACTACAGTGATTATAAACTAAAAATCGAAAGTAGATAGTTTGTTTTTTAAGAGACATCAGCATGTCAGATAAATGTACACAATGAATTTGGCCAAGTTCTCTAACAACCATTTCCAGAGGATTCATGGCAGTCCTATGCCTGAGGGGCTGCACACAAGTGACCCTCACACGTTCATACAGGACTAGCTCCCTGTGTGGCAAATCTACGGAAAAAAAAAAAAAAAACAGGTAGTCACCCTGCTTACAAAAGGCCAGTGGAGACTCACCCAATGTTGGCAGCCAACTTAATGATATGTTGGCTGTGGACTCACTCCAGGGCCTAGCAGCTGACCTGACCAGATGTGGCCCATGGATGATTCAGAATTCTAACTGTGTTGCAACAGAAATGGTCCTCCTACTCTATGTACAAAAATGATCCTGGGCCTTCTTCTCCATGTTCTATGATTTAGGATGTTTCTCTTTCTGGCCATGCTTCCATCTACCCTGGGTTACTCAGACAGGCATGTAGGACAGAAAGAAGAGGTAAATCGCACTCTGGGTCATAACCAGTCAGTGCAGAAAAACTAAACCAAGATGGCACTCTAACATGATAAACGGAAGAGCACACCCAGCTCTGTTTCTACTACTACGTGCATTGGCACTCAAGGGTTCTCTGAAGATCCAGTGGACCCACATGGATCTCAACAGAACTTGCAGCCAAAGATCAAAATCTAGGTTTTAACCTGCAGAAAAGAAAAGGAAGAAGAAAAAAACAACTCCTCTTTCCTGTTCACCTAGAGTAATCAAGAACAGAATTTATCTCCACTCTTTTTTTCTCTTCCCTTCCATTCAACCATTAGAAATCAAGCCACTTATCCTTTTTGTATGTGTCTAATAATTTGCTTTTACCCATTCTTAATGAATCTAAACATATGGATCCTGATAATCAACCCAAATCATGTATGAAATTAGTCACTGGATTTACTCCAATGATGCTGAGTGCAACACTCATCACGTTGCAGAGAATGGTCTTTACAAACATCCCAAAGCACTGCAGCAAGAAAAAGTTTTTTACCTTATGGCCAATAGACCAGCCTTTATTATTCACTGATTGTCACTGCAGGGCCCCCAGAGGAAGGCTCAGGGGCCACATGTATCTACAAGTTCAGTTTCCTTTCTGAATCCAGGGGCTGGAGGAATGGCACAGTGGTTAAAGGGCTTGCCTTGCAAGTACAAGGCCCTGAGTTTGATTCCCCAGCACCACATAAAAACTAGGTGTGGCGGCGCATGCCTGTAATCCCAGCACTTGGGAGGCTAAGACAGGAAGATTGCCCTGAGTCCAGGGCAAGTCTGGGCTCCATAGTAAGTTCAGGACCAGCCTAGGCTACAGAGCGAGACCCTGTCTCAAAAATAAATAATAAAAAATAAATAAATCCACTTTAGGACTCCACTGCTAACTCAGTCATTTCCTTTTCCCTCATGTTTATGGTAGTTTATAGTCCTGCAAGGTGCCTTAAGTTCATTCTGAAACAAGATGGGTGTAAACATTAAAGGGAAAATATTTCAGTTTTCTAGTTGTCTATTTCAATTTAATGTGGTAAAGTACTTACCGAATGTTCCCATCAAAGCCCCAGGAACTAGAGATGAATATAAATAAATACATCTCTCCTCACCAAGTACCCTATCTCACAGAGCACTGAAAATACATTAATTATCCTTCAAAACCTCAACAGCACCAGCTTAACTCCCTCCAACACACACACACACACACACACACACACACACACACACACACACACACACACACACACACAGTAAGAAGCCTGGCCTGACCTCTCCCCACCCTTTCTGTGTTTCCATAGGTAACACCTTAACTGGCCAGTACACATGAACTCATCTACCACAGAGGAATGATTTATCTCTATGTTTGTGACTTGTAGCGATTTTTCTACCTTTGACATTCAACATGATACCTGGCATATATCTACTGCTCCTCCAAAATTATGACTGAATAAATGCCTAAAATACTGAGTCGGTGGGTTAATATAAGAATTACAAATGAATGACCACGAAGATGTCACATAAAGTACTGTTGGGAGCACAGAAACGGGAGTCTACTCTGTCCCTGAGGTCAACAAAAGCTCTGTGACAGGGAGTATTTATGATGATCTTGAAAACTATGTAGGACTTCCTATTCCAGTGACAGAGTGTAGGAAGTTCTCTGTTCATTCAGAGAAGGGACTGAGCCAAACATGTAAGGAGAAAGGCCCAAGCAAAGGCTGAAGAAGTAAGCTGGACCAGATCACAAGAACATGCAGAAGCCTAGGAGATCGGATGGAATGGTGCAAACAATGGGCAGGAAAACACCGAAACACCAGGACTCTTGGAGCAACTCCTTAAGGAGCTTGCAGAAATACATGTGCGCATGTGTGCATGCTTGGCAGGTAATAAAAAGTGAAAGTATTTTATATACTTGGAATCAGAATTTCTCCATCAAAAACATTTTCAGTGTGGTCAATGGACAGAACAGCTCTCTAGATAAGTTCAAGTATTACAATGGGGCAGATCCCTCAAGTATTCCAAATTTATGAAGGTGAGACAGTGATAATGCACAAGGACACTGATAGTTTACACAGGTGTGCTTGTTTAAACAGCCCAGAATCACAAGATTACCTCTTCTTAGTATCTGGTCACTCAGCTCTTCCAATAAATGCTCCTGAGATTTTCGAACACTCAACATAAATTTCCCGGCCGCTAAAGAGGCTGTGAGCTGACAGCATAGTCATGCCTATGCCTGGCATGAAACCTGGGCTACTCTGCCGATAGAGACACTAACATCTGCACATGGCCAGCATACACGGGCCAGCTCATGCCGGCACATGCTAATACATGAAGTAATCAGAAATACATAGCATTGCCTGTTCATAAGTATCTCTGTGTTCCCAATGAACTAGTCTTTATCCTTCAATTGAGAAACACAAATGGCCATTTATTTACAGGATATAGTGACGGAACAGCCATGAAACAGATCTCACGCTGAGAGGGATACTAATTCAAGGGTTATTTAAACCCCACCCTCAAGCCAACTTCTGCTCTCCAAAAGTAAATCCGGTCCTTCGATTATATCAAGCTCAAATGCAGCAGGAGAAGAATCTTAGCACTTTGGTTGGAGACTGGGGCAGGGTATGTTAAGTGACAGCTGCTTACTGTCCCTCCAAACAATAAGCCACTCATTCAAATGAACAAATACTCTGTGACCACCAAATTTAAGTCCAGTTCCACTTTGAGCAGACCATAAGAACTGCAGGGCATATAGTGGGGTAAAACTCCAGCCAAAGAGACAGGCTGGGACACCCACTCATCAATGCATCCACTTCCGATATGAGACCTGACTTCTGCTTTCACTTCTCCATGGCTCACGATGCTCTGAAGAAGATCTATCTCTATCCAGTAGGCTCTTTCCTCCTCAACACTGACCTTCCAACCCTTCCGGCAGATGAGTCACCTCTATGGGGGGCGGGGGGGGAGGGGAACGGGACACAAAGTCCACATCTTCATTTATCAATATTTCTGTGGGTCCACTTCACACACAAAGAGGGATGGAGTATGTGTTTCCTTCCGGCATGTTCCTCCTACATACGGTGCGAACCCTGGTAAAGGAATAAGGAAGATGAACCGGCCCTGCCTAACACCGAATTGAAATGTAACCCATTTCCAATCACACACACCAGGGGCCATTAAAACCCTCTTTCTCAAGGACATTTGCTAGAGCTGGTTCTCTTAGTTCAACTGCCTAACAGTAACTCTATTTATAGGATGTGATTTGAGAGACCAAAAGGAAACGCACCTACACACAGACCTGGAATCTTAGACACCGATACCTCCAAAGTATCTTCTCTAGTCTTTCTGTAAAAGTGCCCACGAGATCCAAAAAGAGATTCCCAGACAGCAGGGCAGAGAACTCAATCCCAAAGACCTTCTCAGAAATTCTACTTCTGAGAGAACACGGCAGAAGCAGCACCTAAGAGTGGGTGAAAAGATCTAGTGTCTACCTCCCCCTCTGCCTGTCTGTCCTTTTGACTCCCACCTTCCCTCCTGGCCCCCACCAAAGTTGGTCCCTCTCAAGGAAAAGACCTCACCCTCTGAGTTGAACTGTGCCCTCCCTCTTTCACATTCACTAGTATCAACAACCTGGTTTCACCAAGCCCCTTAAGCATGGGTGACCTGAGGATGACATCAGGGGGCTGCTTCAAAATTTAGATTCCCAGCTCTGATGCCTATTAGTATTGAACTGGGATCCCCAGTTAACATTTTTAGCAAGCTCCTATTCTATCCTGTAACCACAATGATTTTTCTAACATGCAAACAGGATTTTCACCATTCCTGCATCAGTACCCAGCACAGAAAGGCACCCAGGGCCCTGCATACCTCATCTCAGCTTGCTTCTCCAGCCACTTGCCCACAAAACCTGCTTTCCAGCCCCTCGCCCAATGCCAGGGTATCCAGACACAGCAGGCTGCCAGCCTCACCCTTCCATTTGCTTCAGACCCTCTGCTCCAATGCTTCTTCTATCCCTGGCAGTCTCTCTAGTGAGTGATACTGATCCTTCCAAGCCCAAAGCCACCAACTCAGCCTCAGTAGACATTTCCCTCGCATAGGCCACTTCGGTATTCCCAAAGCACCTCAAATACACTTTCCAACATCATACTTAGTATATTTCAATTTTCATATACTTTGTCTTCCAACTCATCCGTATGTTCCCTGGCATTTCTATGCTTAACGTTTCTCAATACCTAACAGGTTGTCAGAGCTCTCAAAATATCTGCTGAATATTTGCTAAATGTTGCCCTTGGTCCATACTCTTAAAGCTTCAGAGATCATACTGTATGTCTGCAGAGGCCCCAGAGAATTTGAATTTTAAGCTTTCCATTTCTTAGCTAGGTCCTACTTTCTTCTTATCCCAAACTGAAATTAATAATTATCACCTAGCTGTTGTAAAGATTAAGTGAAGCCGAGCCTGGGGCTGCAGCCCAGTAATCCTAGCACTCTGAAAAGCAGAGGCAGGAGGATCACAAGTTTGAGCCCAGCCTGGGCAACTTAGCATGATCCTGTCTCAAACTCAAAAACCAAGGAAGGGGTTGGAGATGTAGCATAGTGCAAAGGACTTAGCTTCCATCCTCAGCACACACACAAAAAAGAGAGGAATGAATGACTTGACCTAGGAAAGGTTTGGACAGGATGCATCTGCATCAGAAAACTGTCTACTACACTGAAGACTGCCAAGTAACTGATAAACAAATGCATTTAACAATAATTGACAATTAATAACAACTGCCCTCTTCTCTGCTATACCAACAATTTTCAGAAGGCAAGGAATCTTTGTCCTATTCATCTCTGTAACTTACCTCAATCCCTATTTGATTTAAAATACAAAATATTAATACAATTTTGATAACCCTTAGAAAATTCATCACCATCTAAGCACTTACAAAGGCTGCCTTAGGCACACCCTAGACTAAATCCACTCAGCAAAATAAACTCACTGAATTCAAAATATTCTTTGGTTTCCAAAAACCCTTGCTAGCTGGACTCTAGCCTCAATAACCAACTCTGTTTTTCTTGATTCTCAGGTTGGCCCCACCTCAGAGTAAGGCCTACCACCTGCCGAATTCCGTTCTAAGGTCTTCACTGATGATGCCCCAGCGCAGACCTGGGGGTGGGATGGGCAAGGTGGGGGTCAGCACTGCCCTAGCAGCAGCTCAGTCTACAGAGCTGCAGCAGGAAACCAGCCTCTGCCACTCTAGGACAATTTGCCTCCAGGGGCCCAGCGGCTGTGCTCAGCCAAAGTATCAGGTTACCACAAAAATAACAGTGGGCCTGTCAACACCAGTGCCAAGTGTAAGAGGGAAGTGTCCAGGAGGTGAGAAAAAGAAGCCATGAGAAGAAAAAAAGGCAAACATCTGAATAGCAGTCAGAGATGACCTGAGTTTTAAAAGTCATAGCTCTGCTCTTAACATCACCCAAAAGTCCCTCCAATAACTCATTCACTCATCATCCAATCATAACGCCTTTCTTTTTATATTATACTTAACTACTTTGAATGTGCTTTTTATAAACATTGTTTTAGGGCAAACCAGAAATGGGAGTTTTCTTTAGCTTATTCATTTAATACTATGCATAAATGTCAGATTTGGATTACAGAAAGTTTTACCAAGTATTCCCACTCTACAAATTCCTGATATCACTCAGTTTTAATTTTCTCAAAATTGAATCCCAACACGACAGAGCTAATTAAGTCTATATCATAACAGAAGTAGACTTTCAAGAAAACACTAATAAAAAAGCATTTATTCACTGTTCTTTGTTTTTCATAAAATGAAATCAAAGTTCACACCTGTGTCCCCCTCATGCAAGAACACTACTGGCTTGATGTGGTCTGGCCCAGCCTGGATACTGCAAATAAAGTTAACTTCAATCACTGCAGAGACTTAGCAAGTTATTGATTCTCCATCCACTGTTCTTTCATCTTGGAATGCTTCATGCACAATGTCTCTTTAATTTGTTCCTTGTAGCCGTTTTATAAGTGGGTGGGTAGAGACACAGCTACAAGAAAAGATGTCCTTCTTTAGACTAGGCAGGTAAACTCCAAGACCAGGCTACTCATGGTAGATAAAGTTTCCCACTGTAATCCCACAGGTGTGAAAGAACTTGCCTCTGCCCTGAGCTACTCTACCAAGCAAGCACTTTAGATTCTCAACCTAAAAGGGGTGAAAAATAGCCTTCCCCACCACTCCACCCCGCCACTAAAAAACTTAAATGGTGAAAATTTTCTGAGGTTTTTAAAGTTAATTTTAATGAGGGACAGGTTCTCCAATGTCGTATTATTTTGTAGTTAATGATTCGCGTTTCATTTTAAAATATCAGAATGGTAAGTATTCTAAGGCATAGAGGTATGATGAATAAGAATCTACCTACTGCAAATACTCAAAGAGGCTTCACAATGACAATTTTAGTGGCAGCCAGACCAGCAGAAGACATGCAGACAGACTGTGTTCTGGGAATTTTTTTTTAATTTTAAGAAAGCATCCTCTCCCAGTCAAATTAATCTAAAACTGCACAGGCGACTATCATCAGCAGAGTGTGACTCCTATAAATCAAGAAAAATATAACTAGTGAAATTCACGACAGTTTCATATTGTCTCTCAAAGCAGCCAAAGTCTAGCTCCCAGCAGACAGAATCATTTACCTTGTACTCCTGTGTGGTCAGAACTGACACACTTCACGCAGGGCACGTCACACCGTGCAATTATCAACCGGCACTGACACGGCTGAAAGATCTTTAATAACCCTGGTTTTTATCATAAAAGCTCCCATTATTATCTCAGCTCTCTTTGCTGTTCAGCGTGCCTGGTCACTTACACAGGGAGAAAAAATCGTAGACTTGATACATCTTTTCCCAGCCGTGTCTCCCAGAGAGCTGGTTGTGTGTCTGCAGTGCAATGCCACCACATTGGCCCAGTAGTTTTAAAATTAGCCGAGCCCTGGAGATCGTGGGTAACCTTTTGACAAGGTTAGCCAGCAGGGCTGAGCACTGCTCAGAGAGGGACATTAATAAGAAGCCAAGTAGAGCCTTTCAACAAGCCCATGAAGGCCTCTGGGAAGCAGGGGCATCTGGGAGCATGGGCAAGCTGGACTGCAGCATGAGGAGGCTGACCTAGGCTCTTATTTTTATCCTACCATGTCAGCAGCTTCTTTTATTGGCAATAAACACAATCTCCAAATGTGTTTCTCCAAGCTCAAATTCAACATATTTGCCCACTAACTGTACAATAATTTTTAAATCTCTAATTTCTGAAATACTTCCCTTTATTAAGGTAATACCCACAGATGACAAAAGCATGTAGAATAAAGACAAAATAAATGTTACCCATATTCCACCAAATAATAACCAGTGCTAACCATGCCATTTGATGTGTTTTCTTATACTAATAGCTTGTTCTTCTTCCCTGTGGTTTGGGGTTTTATTGTCCACCTAACATTCAGCATTTTCCTGAGTCCTAAAAAGTTCTTTGTCTCCGTAATTTTAAGAAATATTCTCGGTTCTGGATATACTATTATTTGACTATTTCTCCAGAGTTGGACAGATTTTCCCCCACTTTTCCCTATTACGGCAAACGTCCTTAAGATTATTTCCTAAGGACAGATCCCTAAAGTCAAAAGGCAGAAATGACTTCAACTCTACTTGAATAGATGAGGGACCCCAGAAAGATGGAATCTATATGCCTGGGACACTGTTCACACTGAGCACTTTCTAAGTAAGTGAGCACGTCTCAGTAATTTCCAAATTGCCAGAACTAAGTTCTAGCACTTGTTAGGAGATAAGCAGGCCCAGCACAATAAACTTCTGTTCAGCAATGAGTTAAGAGGCAAGCAAGGGTCTACCAGCACCTCTGACTACCTGCCAAAGAATGCAGTGCTCTCCCACCCACCCAGAGAAACCTCAAGAAATGCCAGGCTACCTATTTATGCTAATGAATTACTCCCATAAGAGCTGGTAAGATTTGTGCCCAAAGCCTCCTGAATGATCGTCTCTCTACCGGAACCCTGAAGTCCTCCCACAATTTAACAAGTTCTGGACAAGTACCAGCCGCACCTGGAGCCTCTAGTGATTTCTACTGTACCAACGCTTGACACAGTTGATTGCTAAATATCTTAAATATTATCCCTGCACACAGGAAACGTTTAACTCAAGAGCTGCTTTTGAAGCCAAACATGGTGGCACATGCCTGGAATCCCAGTACTCTGGGAGACTGAGGCAGGAGGCTTATAAGTTTGAATCCATTAGGACAATTTAATGATTTATGATTTAGCAAAACTAAAAATAAAAGGGGGAGGGGCTGGGAATGTAGCTCAGGGCAAAGGCCCTGGGTTAAACCCCTAGTATGGAAGGTAGGAAGAAAAAAAAAAACCACCAAGCCAACCTCAGTAGTGCAGGCAATGTCAGAAATGCAGAAGACTGAGGCAAAAAAGATCACAAGTTCAAGACCAGCCTGGGGAATTTAGTGAGACCACATATCAAAATTAAAAACTGGCCTGGTGATGTAGTTCAGTGTGAAAGCCCTCACCTCATCTCCAGAAACACTGAGAAAAAGAGAAAGGAAAAGAAAGAGTTGTTTTGTAAACAACCAATTTCTCGGATATTGCTGTTCAAAAAAATTTTTTGTTTTGTTCTTTCGTTTGCTTGGAGACAGGGTCTCTCTCTGTAGTTCAGGCTGGTCCTGAACTCACTATGTAGCCCAGGCTGGCCTCAAACTCACAGTAATCTTCCAGCCTCCGCCTCCCAAGTACTTGAATTACAGGACTGTGCCACCGTGCCTATCTTATGTGGTGCTAGGGAAAACAAACCTATGCCTCTGTGCCTGCTAGGCAAACACTTCAAATGCTGAGCTGCATCCCAGACCTTGTTGAAAATCTTAATTACCATCACTTCAAAATTATTTCTTAAATTCATCTAATTCCATCACATTTTATTTTTTTAAAATGAAACTGTCAATTATTAGGAAATATTCAGCAAGGTGCCTTGCAGGAAGACAGTTTTAGCTAAGTTATTCTCTACATAGCACAATGACACAGGCTAAATAAAAAGACAGGCTTCATAATCCCAAGACACAGGGACACAGCACCAACACCAATGGCACTGTCACCAGGAAAACCCAATGTGTTTAAATGACAGACTCTGAGGAACACTCAGATCATCAACTACATTCTCATCTAACTAAAACAAAAATAATGAAATGCTAAAAACTGAGAATGGGATGATGGTCAGGTAGAGCCTAACCTTATCTTGGACCACTCTTCTACTGGCTTACCTGTGACACCTACAGAATCAGTATTTGCTTAGGGCTGACATCCGACCGAACACACCATTTCCATTTTTAGTTTATTTTCTGTGTTAATGAACAGATAACTAGTACGTGGACTGAGTTTCATTTCCTCTCAATTTTTATCTGTCCTCTTCTAGAGTCAGCAAGGCAGGAAAATTCGGATTCCAAGTGACACGGGAGATTCTAAGTGACAGAAAGATCAGAAGCTCATGCCACTCTCTGGTCATGAATTCAAACAGAGTAACTCCAGTTTAAGGAAATACCTTACAGCAGTGAACAAAATTAATACTCATAGCCAGCATTTATTCAATGTTAGCTAGAGGCATGGGCCTACAATTTCACATTTTTAACTTTTATTTTAAAAAATGGCATATATGGATTATGTTTCAACATATGTATATATTATGAAGTTACACTAATTAGCGTATTATCACTTCACATATGGATCATTTCTTTGTGGTAACATTTTAAATCCTCTCTTTTAGTTACCATGAAATATTTTCTTTTATCTATACTCACCAAGTCATCAATAATACCAGAACTTATTCCTCCTAAGTGAAACTTTATGCCCTTTGACCACCATCTACTCATCTCCATTCCAAGTCTCTGGGATCCACCATTCCCCTCTCTAATTCACTAAGTTTGACTTCTTAGATACTAGGACTTATTTTATTTAATCCTTATCGCAACTATATGAGGTAGACATGTACTATCTCTATTAGTCAGAGAAAGAAGTTTTAAAACATTAAGTTTATTTACCTAAAACCATGTCACCAGTCTGCAGTCGAAATGAAATTCAAACCCAAGTCATCAGTTTCTCCTTGAGCCCAAAGTCTAACTGTATTTCTAAAGTTGTAAACCTCCCCTAGAAGTAATCAGGAATAGCTATGCGACCTTAAAAGAATGCTGCAGAAAGAGACCCAGAGGAGAAAAATGTCAAGAAAAGTCCATTCCACCCTCTGATCTACGATGGGGGGAAACCAACTGCCTACTGTGAACTAGTTTCTCCTTAGATGCTCATGAGACAAAAGGAAGTGATCTCATCAGAGCTGAGACTACAGCCAGCCAGTCGATGTTCCTGCTCTCAGAACAAACAGCTGAAGCACAAAGCTTCTCATGCTCCAGGCCCTGAGATCCCTGCAGAGCTGCAGCCTGATCAAAGCCAGGGGTTCTTTCTGCTCTTCCAGAACCACAACCAGACAGAGAGCTTGCTATTACAGGGCAGAAAAACCCTGCCCTTCTTTTCAATTTCCTGTACCTGTACTCTTCCTCCAACACCAAACTAACATTTGTGGTTAACATTTAATATTAATTAATTCATATTTATATGGGAAAATATCAATAACACAACCAGAAAAGGGGACAAATGAACAATCCGCATGAGAATAAGCATATGGCTAGATACACACCTTCTTCACCAGGAGAGAGAAAAACAGTGAACTTGGCTGTTATTTTAAATCTAATAAGCAAAATACTAATTATATCTGCAGTACTGAATGTGATTTGGTGGTGGCAGAGGTGGAAGCTGAAGAAGACCCCATCTGCTACACGTAACTCACACCCTCAAGAGGCTTAAATCTTTTCACTTACTAAACTTAACCTTAAAAATTTACCAAAAAGAAGAAATCCCATGGGAAAAAATATGCATGAACATCAAAGTGTGCTTTATATAGCCATCTATAGATAACACTGTAAGTAGAATGACTGTTTGAAGTCATAATATATAAATGCTAAAAAAAAAAAAAACCCTGGGGGCTGGAAGAATGGCACAGCCATTAAAGTTCAATTCCCCAGCACCACATAAAGCCAGTAATCCCAGCATTCAGGAGGTTGAGGCAGGATTTGTGTGAGTCCAAGTGAGTTCAGGACCAGCCTGGGCTATACAGCCCTGTCTAAAAAAGGGAAGGAGGAGGAGGAGAAGGAGGAGGAGGTGGAGGAAGAGGAAGAGGAAGAGGAGGAAGAAGAAGAAGAGGAGGAGGAGGAGGAAGAGGAGGAGGAGGAAGAGGAGGAGGAGGAGAAAAAGAAAAACTGGGCTCTCATTTACAATAATTAAAGACAATGACCTGAAACAAGAATGAAAGCTCCTCAGAATACTATACTTCAAGAACCAAACTAGGGGCTCAGTAGTACAGCACATGCTTAGCTCTGCTTGAATCTCCAGCACCAACAACAGATAAAGTAAGAAGCTAATGATAGTGATTGTAACTTCAGTTTTATGCATGTAGGTACATACAGTGAAATTTTGAAGAAAATACTGTGTTAGGAAAGTGCTATCGTAGGTGTTTGTTTCATAATTTTTTCCATGTTCTCTTGTTTCTGCAATTTTTTTTAAATGGAAGGAATGGAGGAATGGCACAGAGGTTAAAGCATTTGACGTGCAAGCACAAGGCCCTGAGTTCAATCCCCCAGCACCACGTAAGCTGGGCGTGGTGGCGCATACCTGTAAACCCAGCACTTGGGAGACTGAGGCAGGTGGACTGTCCTGAGGTTCAAGGCCAGCCTGGGCCACACCAGTGAGTTCAGGACAAGCCTTGGCTGCAGAGTGAAACCCTGTCTCAAAAATCCAAACAAAAATAAAGAAAAAATTTTTTCAAAGAAAAATTTAAGCTATAAGTTGAAATATCTGAGCACTTGAAATTAAGAAAGCTAAGAAGTCACAGACACGTTAAGTGAATATTTGACTCCTTTTCATCTCCAGAATCAACCCAGCCAATCTCTAATTTCGTGTTAGTCACAACTTTCCAACATATCCTAGGCTCAATTTCAGTAAACCAAAGACTTGATGTACCCTTCCTCACCTTTCAGAAGCAACAGTAACAGCAGCAATACTACAGCGTGCCCACTCTACACCTGGCTATGCTCTCAACACTTCGCACGTTTTGACTCATTTAATCTCTACTGCCATCCCAGAAGAGAAGTAGTCTCATTAGTCTCATTTTAGAAATGTGGAAACTAAGACACCGAAGGAGAAACTGCTCCACATCACTGAGACAGGAGGCAGAATTAAAGCTGGAATGCATACAGTCTGCCTCAAATCTACACTGACACTAGACTGAGTGGACAGACAAAGGTTGTGATAAAAAAAATAAAGTGAATGTTAGATCTCTTAAATAAATTAAAAATTGCCATTAATCCTCCTCACAACACTCCCCTGGGATTTGAGCATGCTTATCCCTCCATGATTGCCACTTTCTGAAGCAGTTATGAAAGGACTTTCCTGTGTCTTCATTATCCCGTCATGGCTCCTTCAATATTCTGATTTGATTCAAAACTCTTATTATGTTTGGATCTGGAATATCCCCCAAACGCTGCATGAATTTGGATGTCGTATGATACCTGTGGAACTGTGTGCTGTTGGGAGGTATGGCCTAGCTGGAACAATCGGTTGCTTGGGTTTTGACCTGGAGGGATGGTATCAACTTGTTGAGATTAGGGGGTGCCCATGGAGGAGCTGTCAGATGTGTGTCACTGACTTGGACGTCAGGAAGCGAGGGAGGGGCATCCACCCTGGGGACGGGGACCAACTGGCAGCCTGAACTAAGTAGAGGAAAGAAGGCAAAAGCCCTGGCCTTGCCCGAGTCTCCAGACATCCACTCACTACTCCTTCATTTGGCTTTCTGTCTGCCACGCCATCATCAGCTCTCCAGCCTTTGCCACATGCTTCCACCACTGCTAACTGTCCATGAATGGACTGAGACTTTCTAAAACTTTGAGCTAAAATAAACCTTACCTCCGTTAAGTTGTGGATGACACGTATGTTGCCGGCAATGAAAAAGTAACTAAGACATTTACCTTTCATACTTATTTTGATTTGGAGAAGAAATCCAATGCCAGAGCTGGTCAATAGGTGGATGAGAACACATTAATACCTTCATAAGCTGCCTTTCCATTGGCTGACACCCAGCAGCAGCAGTCACTGAATTTTTATCAAACCTCAAAAAAAGACACAAAAGAAGACTTCCAGAATGTTCCAGGAAGTGGCAAGAATGGTGGACTCACTGTGTTCAAAGCAAAGAGAAGTATTTTGAGGGCAATTAATGGCAATGTGTCTTTTACCATAGTAATTTTTTTTTTTTTTTTTTACTTTAAGCATCCATCACATATTTGGTCACACCTCACAGACAAGACCACTGGCCACTACAACATTCTTCCTTTTTGTCTAAAAAGACTTTCCATTGCTCTGGCACACATACAGCATACTTCCAAGGCCAACTTAATTGGTAATTCTTTGGAAAGGCCTTCCTTGACTTCCCCTTCAGCAACAATTATGTTTCCTCTCATCTTCCAGAGTATTCTGGAAGTCATACATTACTTTTTCACTGGTATCACCTGAAAACTAATCGGCCTACCTCATCAGCAAACAAGTTTGAGGTAGAAAGCATATATAATTTTCTATCTCCAGTGACTTGACCAATACCAAACATACAATCAGAATAAGGGGTGATACATGAATGAGTTCTCAGTGCAGGAACCAGACAGCTAATTTATGTGCTGGCTAGCGAATATTTTACACCTAAAATGAGACCTTGAATATGATACAGCCTTGAAAATAAAGGTCATTCTGGCACAAGCTACAATATAAACTTTGAAGAGACAATGCTAAGTGAAATAAGCCAGTCACAAAGGATAAGTATTATATAATTCTAGTCATGTGAGGTACCCAGAGATGCCAAGCTCACAGGGACAGAAATCAGAATGGTGGCTGCCACAAACTGAGGATTATTTAATAAATACTGAGTTTTCAGCTTCACAGATAAAGAGTTTTGTGGAAGGATGGTAGTGACAACAAAACAACAAGATGAATATACTGAGTGCCACCAAAATGTACACTAGTTAAAAATGGTAAAATCTGTTATAGGTACTATGCCATAAATTAAAAGGTAGATAAGACAGAACAGAAAGAGTGGTAGACCTCAAAGTCAAGAAACTGGATAAAGTCGAATGATACTCAGAGGGTATTTCAAACCTAACTCAGTACCAGATGGCACAATATCTAATCTATGCATCATACATACACATAGTCATAGTATACATCTTCCCTTTTCAACACACACACCCAGTTCTTCGAGGAGCTCTCTTGTAGAACCACATCCACCTGGACAGCCCAGCTGCCTGCTTCCATCACACCTTTACGACTGCCCTCCAAGTCTGCCTTCCCAACACTGAGCTCCTTTCAGGCTGTCTCACTGGAGTGTTTCCTTAGGACCCACTGATCACCTTTAATAAATATGGAGCTATCACTTCAACTGCTGAAAGAGTGGAAGCTGAGTACTGCCCTGATTTTTCAGAGCTCAAACAGAGGGCCATTTTACAGAGTGGTCAGAAAGGCCAATAAAGACGCAGAAAAGCACAAAGATTTTCTAACCCGAAACTGAAAGGAAATGAGTCCAACTCCAAGTGACTCTCAGACAAGTGTCTGCCATCTCCTCCATTAGAGAAAGAGGAATTTATTTGTGAGCAAGGTAATTTCCAGGATCTACACACTTAAGAGAATAGAAGCTCCCTACTATCTTCTGACAGCCCAGGGCAAAGACCCAGGTGTCAAGCACAGTGGAAGGGCTTGGACATGTCACCTTCAAATTTTATTGGGGTCAAGGGAGCATTTTCTTCTTTGCAAGAACAGAAGTTTAAATTGCAGTTTGATCCATTGTCAGGCACCTATTCTTTGAGCTAAAATGAGAAAACATTCCTTACAGCTGCTAAATCTTTATCGATAGTTAGAGGGCAGCTCTGAAGGCACTGGGCTGGTAATTGCTTTTCTTCAGTGATTCCATTTTCCATTTTTTGAGGGAGCTGGCACATGTATAGTATTTCTTCTTCTATGTGCTTCTGCCTTATAAATGACTTCATTATCCCTAAAACTCTTTCAATATACATACTCCAAGTTTACTCTTGGTTGATATTTCACATTTAGAGAAACAAATTTTTTGAATTTGCTACTGAGTAAAACACAGTTCCTTCAATACATCCCCCCTCTTCCTGCCAACTCCTGAACAAACAGGAGGAATGACGTTGAAAAGCATGCATAAACTGGACTCAACCAGCCCTGAGCCCTGTAATGCAGCAAGGTGCCACGGTGCAAAGCCCAAGTGCACAGTACACTTAGGGCAAGCCCCACATGGACATCTGTCCAGGTGTTAAGTTGACCAGAGATAGAATATAAGACGCAAATATGCCTGTGTGTTATCTGGGCACCAGCAATCATACAACAAAGTCCTTGCACGACTCAGATTTTCAGTTTTACTCAAGTAGGTAAAAGCTATTCAAAGATCTGAGATAGAGGATTCAAGACTCAGAGTCTATTTTTAATGTGCATAATGATTACTTTTGGTTTTTTTGCCAGGTTTCTATTTACTTAGTTAAAATATTCTGTCTAAGAGAGCTTTGTAAATTATGAAAATAAATGTCCACAACCTGACTCTGAGGAGCTTAAATTTTTCCAAGACACAATAGTAATACTGAGCAACTGCTAGTTCCCCATTCCCCCATTAAGCCTCAGTTCCTCATATACAAACAAAACAGCAGAAACATGACTTTTCTTTTTCTTTCTTTTTTTCCCTTTTTGAGACAGGTTCTTACTCTAAGTCTAGGCTCTTCCTAAACTCATTATGGAGCCCCGGCTGGCCTCAAACTCACCACAATCCTCCTGCCTCAGCCTGCCAAGTGTTGGGATTACGAACATATGCCACCACACTCAGTTTATGTGGTGCTGGGGAATCAAACTCAGAGCCTGTGCTTACTAGGCAGGCAAGCAGTCTAACCACTGTGTACTCCTCCGGCCCTGAAACACAACTTCCAATAAGGTGACTCCCAATTCTATTTCTACTCCATGTGCCTCTCCACTAGAATGAGCAGACTTCTGGAGAATGGGCTACCCAAGAGTTAAATGCTTTTGGAGTCCCACAAAATATCACTGATCATGTTACATTCTAATATCACGTTTGCTTCAAATTAAGGGGCAGACTTTTTCTGACAAAATGACAGTATTTGTTTATAACTGCCTATCAATTTTGTTCCACAGTTTTTAAAGGTACTTTTCAAAATAGATCTTGTAAGAAAATCACAGGTACATTTTTAAAAGTTAAAAAACATATTTCCACATTCATAACAACTTAATTAAAATAGAAGCAAGGCTCATTTGCCTACTTTAAAGAAACATTTTCTGCTTGCCTTTGTAACTTCTGATGTATCTTTGATATTTCCCTGTGCATGGGTAAGAATCAAAAACTAAGGCTCCAGCCAGTCTATCACCCTCACATGACCTTCAAATTTGACAAGAATTCTAAATTTGAGCCCCATGTTGTGATATATACCATCTCAGCACTCTTGGAGTCTGAGGCAGGAGGGTCACAGGTTTGAGCCCCACTTGGCAACCTGGCAAGGGCAACTTACTGATTCAGACCATGTGTTAAAATAAAAAAGAGTTAGGGTGTTACTTAGCTCAGTGTAAAGGCCCCGATTTCAATCCTCAGTATAAAAACTAAATTATAATGACAACAAAACAAACCTAAATACATTCAATCATCATTCAGCGAGCTTTGAGGATTGTACCTGCATATAACACTTAGAATATAATATTCATAAAACATAGATTATTTCTTAATATGTTCTTTATATTCATGGATTAAGAACAATCATTAAACTGCATTCAGAAAGAGGAAGTAGCCTCTTCTGTTGCACTTTGCTTTTGTTAAAAATTTCAACAAAATATCTAAAATCCTAAATGCTAATAGTATTTCACATTATTTTTCTTCAAAGAAATTCATTTTTAAGATACACTGCTACCATGAAAACCTATTTGCCAAATAGCTTGTTTTAAGCAAAGCAATGGCAAGGGAAAACTGGAAAAAAAATAAAGCCTTTGGTCTTACAAGATTATAAACATGTCCACATATTCCAGTTTGGAATGAAATACAGTAGTACATGAGAGGAAGAAAATGGATGCATTTGAAATTTCAGGACATAATGTGCTGATTCTCAGAGATGAATCTGAGAATCAAACTATTCTCCAGAGTAAATAATTATTGCAATCATGTTAATATTTTAAGAGATTTTTGTCCACAATTCACACACTGACAACAAAGACTCACAAGGTGCTCAAGGGACTGCCTTACTCAGCGCAATAGATCTCTATCTGTTGGATCAAACACAGCCCCTCAGACTGATGGGACGCAGAAGCAATTGGCACCTGGGTTACTCACAATTTAGTTGGGTATCATAAAACACACGTAAGCATTCAATTAGTCTTAAGCAGGCATGCAGCCAACTTCAGGCCTAGCTTTACGAGAGATGAAAATAAGTGACAAAACGATTCCTCCCTCACAGATCTTGCGGTCCAGTAAGAGGCAAATACATCAATAAATGAAGCTAATACATCCCAGCATGCACAATGATGGATGTACAGAAGAATGTGAGGAGCCTGCAGGTGCTGGGTCAGAGGATGCATGCATGTCAACAGAGGTCGAGCACACACCTGCCATGGTCACAGCTCTAACCCCAGAATCCAGAACAGTGCCTAGCACACAGCAGACAGAAAAGAGAAAGCAATGGAAGCAGCAAAAATGCAGGGAAGCGAGCAGAGATCAGCTGAGAGACTTTCAAGAGTTTAGTAGGAAACGTGACTCAATACAGAGCTCTAGGTTTTAATGCACACTCCATCACTGTGAAGCAGTGTACCAGGGCACTGCATTTCACATCTGCCAGCCTCAGGGTCCTCCTGTGCTCCTCCAGAGGAGTAAGATAAGACACACAAGATGCTAGGCACAGCAAAGGCATTAACTACAATCCCTGCTCCTGGGAACACTCTACAACTTGCCCAGTGCTACCTTCTGACCACAGCAGAGAACAGAAAGGATCCCAAACCGCAGCAGTGAAGTTAAGATTTTTTTCTTTTTCCTGCTTCTTGCTCTTCATTTTCTAATCCTTCCTGCAGTAACCTCTCTCACAGTGCTGAATCAGAAAAGACTCAGAACAAATGAATCAAAAAGAAACCAGAATGGAATGGAAAAGATGATGGCCATCCTGTGGCATGGAAGTTCTCAGTATTTCTAAATTGAAAATAAATAAATAAAGGAAAAATAATCCTGGGCCAGACACTTGGAAAGTTTCAGCTTCTGCCTGGCCTACTGTTTTGTTGAACTGCCTCAGGTTCCTGACAATTAGGCTGCGTGATTTTTCCCCATCTCTATAATTTTATTTACTAAATTAAAATGATTGCAGAACATTAACACTTGATCAACACGAAATAAAGCTCAGTTTTAATATAATTTTAGATTTCTCACTTTTCTTGAAAAACTACATAGGGAAGTTTATGTGATTCTGTACACAGGTAGGAGTACCTGCAGATTCACATTTTGTGTGTATGTGGGTGTGTGAACGTTCACACACAGATATCTATTATTTAAGTAAGCAAGTAGTAGGCAGGGCCGCCTTCTAGAGATTGAGGGACAGGGGAGAGACACATCACCTTGGTCAAGGGAAGACATGGGGTAAAATATGTGTCTAACTCAGGCACTTGAAGCTTGCAGTACACACATGCCAAGGTTCCATCCAATAAAGAAGCTGTTAAACTTGCCCAGAGGATGACTGGGCAAGACTCATGAGGCTCAAGCTTCCTGTGGACAGACCCAGGACACTGTGGAACCTGCCTCCCTGCCTTGAAGTTTTTCCTTTCAGTTAACCAGGAGAGCAGACGCTGTCCAGGGGTGGGAAGCAAGGGCCTAAAGTCTGAGCCAGACCTGGGAAAAGACTACAGGCCCATCAGAGAGGCTACAATACTCTGCCTCCTGCCCCTTAGCACCCAGGGGTGAGAAATCCTGAGATGGTACCACCATTTACTTAGAATGAGCTGTGTCTGACTTCTAACACTGTCTTAAGCATGTTCCACAACTCAAGAAGGGAAGCAGGGTTGTATTCCTTTCCCTTACAGGCAAAGGAAGTGAGACTTCGAAATCCTCCCCCACCCCTCACCCAACCACGGCAAGCCCAAAGCTTCTGTAGAACTGACTGACCCCGTCACACACTGTAAACTGGCTTAAGAGCACCCGCTGAATGAGAAGAGTGTGCACTCCTGGGCCAGCCTCTCATCTCAGGATAATCGCACATGAAGTCTTAACTTTTCCAGTCTTAAGCGCAATGAATATGAAGAGAAAGAAGAGGGGAATATTTAATCTACATCTCCATATGGAGTCAGGTACAGTCTTTAATCTACATCTCCATATGGAGTCAGGTACAGTCTATCTCCTGTGGTCACTAGTTGTCATAACTGTCAAAGATAAGGTGGCTGATTTCTGGTTATCAACTCTCCTAGAAAATATATTCACCCATGTTATTCCCTCCCTGCTGCTCCCTGGCCCTATACTGGGGATGGAACTCAAACTTTATACTGAGCTACAACCCCAGCCTACCTTTATGTTTAAATTTGAGACTGGGTCTCAATAAATCACTAAGTTGCCTAGGCCAGACTCAAACTTGGGATGCTTAGGCCTGAGCCTCTCTGTGTGCTGAAATTATATGCTTATGATGGTAAGCCCAGCTACCTTGCCATTCCCTTTGTCCCAACTCAGCTTCTCAGGACCCTGAGCATTCACCCATGTGCCTTGAAGAATCTCCCCACTACTTGCCTTCCAGAAGACATCACGTTCCACCTCAATAATTAGTTCAAGCCCAGTCAACACTGAGTACCAACAGAGAAGTGTTTAAGTTTCTTTTTATCTCAATATTACATTTATTATCCAAAGTCTGGTCAGTATTTTGCCTTTTTATCCTTACTGTAAGCGCTTCACCCAGATTCCAAGCTGAAACTTCTCTATATTCCTCACAGCTGTGACACCCAACACCACTGAGCTCTCATCCTTAAAGTTAAATCAAAACAATATATGCATTGCAACATTTCCTCCTGATTTTCCATCAGGTTGTACGTGGTGGGATCGAGTTTTGAGGAAGAATGATAGGATACAGCTTCATCTTTAAATAATTCATAATCAAATAAGGAAGAGAGACATAAATGACTGCTGAGATTTGCTGAATCATTTGACAATGGAATTTGCCAGTGACTGGGAGTTGGAAAAGATTCATGACTATGAAGGATGACAGAGCCTGTTCCTGACACTATCTCAAAGGATATAATGACCGGCTGACTTTAACAAGGTAGAAATTTAATATGGATAAATGTCAAGTCATGCACTTAAGTCCAAAATAAATAAATAACTCTCAAGCAAAGGATGAAGATGATCATATGAGAAAGTCTTAAGGGATTGGGTTGCCCACAACTCAATGCTCATGATGATGAGGCTGCTATAAATGCTAACACAGTACTAGGCTGCCCTGATTAGAAACAAAGGATTGATGGTAAAGAAAGTAACTCAAATCTGGCTTCCAGAGACTGCAAAGGGATGAACAGTCAAAGGTGAACATGTTTAGAAGAACAAACAGAACAGAGATGAACCCGCATCTGAAGAGAAATGAGGGCCATGAGGCTGGACAGTGAAATCCTTAGAGGCTCTTTGCAGCTTCCAACTAGAGTCTTCAGTTTTATTTCTCCATGTGTAATGTGTCTAAACTATAAAGCTGAAAGTAACCTACAAATATAGTCATTACAACATGGCTTATCACTGTCAAAAAAGTGGGAGGGAACAGGCAAAACATCCATCTGACAAAAGGAAATAAGTTATACATCCTGTTATAAACTTACATTATTAACTGCAACGTTATAAATATGTACTGATAAGATACTAATAAGATTCTATTTATTCCAAAAATCAAAATATGCACATATAATTCATTTTGTTAAAAAAATAATAAACAAAAAAAGTATAGAGGTCTATGCCGTATAA
This sequence comes from Ctenodactylus gundi, assembly GCA_004027205.1. Taxonomy (NCBI): domain Eukaryota; kingdom Metazoa; phylum Chordata; class Mammalia; order Rodentia; family Ctenodactylidae; genus Ctenodactylus; species Ctenodactylus gundi. Next base: position 5,714 of record PVKB01003133.1, on the reverse strand, counting down.
AGCTAACACTATGACTGATGAAATGACAGTTACTAAATTTTCATTTTTGCTTCTCTGTATTTTTTCCACCATTTTGTAATATACAAACTCTGCTCCAGTAGAGGTAAGGAAAGGGAATTAGGATTCATGGGTAAAACATCTAGGAGACCTATCAGATCTCAATGTACAAAAATGGTCTAAAAGAGAAAGAAGCCATCTCTGTGGTACTGAGCTGACCATCAAATGAGCTATGCCTCTCAGGTACATTAAAACTACTCAGGAAAGCACTGTAGGAAAAGCTCCCCTAGCATCATGCACTACAGAAGGTAAGTTCTCCTAAAAGATCCTAAGGTGTCCTCTAATCTATACCCTCCAATACTTTCACAGTGGTTGGGACAACTCTGCCCTAGAATGTTCTCCACCATACCTTTCTCATATGAGTTCAAACCCTCAATAATGTTTTTAAGATCTATCTCTCTACTCTCTGACTTACTTGGCTCTCAAGTTAGACCCAAATAAGCACACTAAAACACAACTGGGAAGCAAATATTTCAAGCCCCAGTGAAACCCCTACAAAGCCCTAAAACTCATTCAACTCCAAAAATCTCAAAATGAAGCCTATGGGAGCACTTTATAAGTAGTAAAATGTTGTACAAGCAAGACATGGTTTATTGCTCTTTGTGCAGCCTTCGGTGGTGACTTGTTCACAACAGCTACTTAGTGTTTTATCAGTGATAAATGAGTACTATATTTTGACTCAAAATGATGAACTAATAACTAACCACAGGTGTGCCAACACGTATTAATAACATGGGAAGGAAGTTGCAGTCAAATACACTGGACTCTCTAACTTTGAACACCAAGTAAAACTGGTTGCCTTGCCTTAAAATGCTGCAGTCCCTATGAAAACTATGCTCTAAATCTGTAACATATGGATATAAAAGGCAACACATCTCAGCTTAAACCACCCTGGAAAATCCCTTTCTCAGAGCATCTCACAATGCAATGAGTTGACCCAAAAAACTTGAGAAACAAGGACCCACTGAGTTGTTTATTGTGAGAACATTTAGGCACAAGTTGGAAGGCCAACACTCAAGGAGGCTTAGAGACTCACTGGGTTGCAGCCAGGCACAAGTAATTCCAAGACCCCATGATTCTACCCTGTGGCTCAAGCACCACCTCTCCAAAAGGCTCCTCATCCTGGCTTCATATCATGAAACATAGCATAGTGATGAACAATTTTCTCTGTAGTTTACAATGGTAAATCTTCTCTTTACTTTTCACCATGCCTACGATTTTTCTTCAGAAGAGAACCAAGGCTTCCACGTTTATCCACAATCCCTACTGCATGTTGGATATTTGTTCAAGATTCAGTGACGACTAGGCTGATCCCTACCAGAACCCCGTGAAAGTGTAACCTATGGCTCAGCATTACTGGCATCACCTGGAATATTCTCAGAAATGCAGATTTTAGACCTGTTCCAGGGCCAATGAACCAGAATCTGCAGTTTAATAACATGACCCAGTGATGCACATATCCTTAAAAAAGTGACACAGACCTTGCTGGTCAGGTGACTATTCTCAAAAGCAGTGATCCCTGATCTTTTTGGTACCAGAGACCAATTCTGCTGAACGGATAGCAGGCGAAACAGAGGCTGCAATGTGAGTGATGGAGAGCGGCTATAAAGACAGAAGAAGCTTCACTGACTCATCTACTATGCATCTCCTCTTGTGTGGTCTAACTCCTAATAGTCCACAAAACAGGGCTGAAGACCCCTGCTCAAAAGCATGCAGAAGACCTGCAGACTCTCATCCAACATGATCTGTAAGCCTAGAAAAGAGCCTCATTCATTCATTAGCCCAATCAAAAACAATATATTAAGATCTCACATCATGCTGTCAATTTCTACTCTAGCCAGGCCTTACAGACAAGTCAGTCTCCTTCAATGTTGAGGGAGGATCACTCATTACAGTGGCCTACTCTCAGAATTCAGCAAGAAACAATTTAAGTGCCTCTGAATTCCTGCTCCTCAGATGCTTTGCCGGTGTCAGGCCTGATACCTCTTCACAGAGCACCCAAGACTACCACACATATACAATAGCCAGACCCAGTGGTTTGGGCAAAGCCCCTTTCTATTTCTGCAGGTGCCACATTCCAAAAATGCTTCTCACAAAGCATGGCAAGAATTCTACACTTAGAGAAGCAAAAAGGTTAACCAAGGGCCTTATTTTCCCCAGGGACAGAAGGGACTAAAACCTCTCACAGAGAGGTTTACATTTTTAAAATGTATTTATTTTATCAACCACATGCTTGCAAGTCAAACATCTCCTCAAAGACATTTCGCAGAGAGAGATATTCTGGGAACACACTGGAGGCAGCTTATTTATCTGCTGCTATTACAAGACTAGCCCAGAGGGATGAGTATCAGATGCTATCTCCCACTGAAATGACTGACTGACTGCTTGCCTGCCAACTCTGAGCCAGGTCACAGTACCTTATGGCTCTCAAGGCTCTCCTGCTCAGTCCTGCCAAACTTCCTCTGCCTCAGAGTCTTCCAGCTAGCCACTATCAATTCCCATCAGGAAAGACAGCTTGTTCCACCTCTGAGGTGGTAAACTGGCAATGAAAGTGTAATTAATATACAAGTGCAACATTCATATCAAACAATGCCCTAGTGGTACCAGGGGCAGGTGGTATACCAGGTAACCACAAATCCTGAGTCTCACTGCCCAAAGAGAATAACATGAAGTGTTCGACTATCCCTCAGTTCCTTCCTTTGCTGCCTTCAGCCACATCATCCTTTCCGTCACAGGATTTAGCATGAGGAACACTGTGTCTTCCATACGGCTCCAACTCATCTCTACCTTGGCCTGGTCCCACTGCATTCCAAGTGGACAAATCTTGAAGACACAGGCTATGTTCTGCTGGTTGTAGCATTCCTGCAGCCCTGAGCCACACAAATCCCTGATCCATACAGATTTTCAGGGAACGGTGTAACTGCAATTCATTCATCAAGCATTTAATGAGTTTCAGGAACACATTCTGAAACATTTGAAAAAAATTCTTCCTGGCTTTTTTGAGACTAAACAAAACAAGGAACAAGAACTAGAAATGCTTGGATACAAACTTCAATGTAAGAGGCAAGGGAATTCCCGGAGCAGGGCAAGCCAAGCACAACAGAAAGGGAATGTTCTTAGCCCTGGCAGTGACACAGATCTTCACTGTAATTCATGCGCACTGAAGGCATTTTCATACCCGAGACTCTCACTCTGCCACTGACCAAATTTCTTGTCTGACTTTAGAAGTACCAACATACAGTATGGTATCCACTGTGTTAATATTAGACTGTCTTACTACAAAGAGAATCACAGCTCTTAATTTTAAGTATACATGCTTTAAACTTCACATTTTAAAAAATGCTTTTCCTAGGAATTCTAAGTTTATTCTCAACCAGGCTGCGAGGTGAGCTAGTGAAGGTCAAATTGGCTAGAGGCAGAGGAGGGAGACTCAAGGATATGATTCACACCTCTTTACCTTAAAACCCTGTCTTCCTCACTGCTGACACCTCTCCATCCAGCTCCCATTCACAAAGATACATGCATCGTTTCGCATTTCCTAGTAGCCTCACTTAAAAGGAACAATAAAAACAGGTAAAACCAATTTCTGTAATTTCTTTTATTATCCCAACATATCCAAAAATTATCAGTGCAACTAGTGATCAGTACAAGCAAAACTCTTAATGAGATATTTTATTTGGCACTCGTTTCCCCCCTGTACTGTCTTCAAAATTTCATGGTCAATTCTACTTTAGGTACATCTCTGTGAGGACTGGCTGCCTCCAGAGTGCCCAGCAGCACACAGGCAAGGGTGGGGTGCCCATGTTATGTAACCTGGGCCAACTGTCCACCCTCACACACAAGTGACTTGGCTATTTCCAGGCACACACAACCTTTTCAGTGGTGCTGCCTTTAGATGAATCGAGGAGGTCCCAGTTTTCAATCCAAACAGGTTCTTCATTTTTAAAGGACACGCAACAACATCCTTTCGGCTTCACAGAGGGTATGGCCGACCCTAACTCCTTCCCCCTATAGTTACGTACCCCAAAGTACACTGACTTTGCTTATCACTGCTTGCTTAGCAACACCACCTGCTACTTTAGTTCTTGAGGACAGGCTGGGATGGATGAAACCCACAGCCGAGTCCTATCTCCCAGCCCAGCACTGGCTCAGTAATTATTTGTCAACAGCATGACTACGTTGTTGGATATGTGGAGTTCCTCCTAACACAAAATCTTTCTCACTAGGCCACATCTTCCTCATCTGTAAAATCTCCATGGTTCCTCTAGCTCTGTGAGTAAGGCTGTGCACAGTGGTTGTGCTGCTTACACTAACTACCAGGGCCAGGTGCACACTTTCAGCCCTCCTGCACGCCCAGCTCTAAAATAAGTCTAAATGGCCCAGAGAACAAAACTTTAGAGATTATTCCTCTGGACCAGTGCAGACTTTTTAAGTCTTCATGGGGGTGGGGGGTGGGGGAATCCTGTGAACTTTCTGCCGTTTGAACTACAAAATGTTTATGTTCTCTCATAAAATTCTTAAAGAGCTTATCATAGATCTCTCCCATGGAAAATGCTTCACTCTGTCCTTAATGAATGAATGTCAGTGAAAGACTAGGGCAGTTCTTGGAGTCCACTGTCCAGGTTGTTATCACCACCACCTTTCCACGTGACTGTGTACACATTTTATTTACCTCTACACGTATCCATTTTCTCATCCTCACAGTAGAACAGGAATATATGCAACTCCCCAAGTTGCTTTAATGCCAGAATGCCTATGTGTGTCAAAATGGGTCGACAGAGTAACTCAGTTCCTACCTAGCCACTACCAAGGCCAAGGCTGTGGGAACTTAGAGGCCAAAGAAACGCCACGTGCATTCTCAGATTCAAACCAAACAGCCCCAAATGCAGTACCTCACAGGGCCAGAGCAGCACAGCACTATTCCCAAGGAAAGGAGGCCTGGCCAAGTGAGCCAGGCTCAGGAACCTGAGCCCACTGGCTGTTGGGGAAAAGCAACCACCTAGAGACAAAGGATGAACACAAAGGCTCCAACCCCAGCAGGACAGATGTGGAGTGATAGGTGAGGCCGGGCTCCCACCCCCAAAGGGCAGGACCATATCCCCTCAGTCAGGAGGCCAGGCCAGGGAGGGAAGTGTCTGCACTTTCCCTCCATTCTTTTGCCCCCCACAACCCCCATCCCTGGGTCAAAGGTGCCTGAATTTTCCCAAACTGGTTCTGCCCATTTCCAACAGAAACCACGCTTGTGTGTGTGCACGTATATGCTCACATCTTATTATTTCGGAAGAAAGCATTTGCAGCAGGGAGTGAGTCATCAGTAATCCTTGTCAATTTGCCAGCAGCCTGCCCCTCTTCATTACAAACGTAAAGATAAAAGCTCTTGCGCTGCATTAGCTGGCATACGCCTCCACAGACAGCACAAATAAATTAATTGTGCCTCATCTCAAACAGCCAGAGAGGTGTGCGGGAAGGGAAAATGTGCTCCCTCTTGTTTCATTAACGAATTAAACTGAAACAGAGCCACAGCCACTCACCTCTACATAGTCCTTGCTATTGTGCCAACTTTGGATTCTAACAGGCCCTGCTGGGGCAGCATCTCCCTAGCAGAAAGCCCCAAACTGTGTCATGCTCAAGGGAGCATGTGTGCCCGGGAAGGCGGG
>PVKB01003132.1:0-222429 GCA_004027205.1 Ctenodactylus gundi | reverse complement strand
CAGTACTTCAACCTATGGGATGAAATGTGGTGGTTGAGTTTCTGAGCATAAAGGGGTCGTGTTGGAACTGTGTTATTTTCCCTCCTTGAACTCAGCTTCACAAGTGAGCGATCCTGACTAAGTGGGAGGACATTCCGTCACTGGGAGGAGCTAGAGCATCACACGTGCTCTACAGAAACACGCGTTACAGAGTGAAATATGCCAGAGTGAGGGTGGGTGACAGGCAGAAATAGAAAATGCCGGTTACCTGAGGGCCTTGCCGCCCTTGCAGGATGGGACTGCCCTTCTGCCTGCCATGCCAGCTCCACACTCGCCCCGGTGTGTCCACTGCCCTTGGCCAGCTGAAGGCCAAAGTCAGGGTCACGGTGCTCTGTTACCAAGTTCCTTCCAGCCCAGACGACATAACCCTGTTTCATACCACAATGTGGCATCTGTGTCTGATCCATTGGAGTCGAAACACCAAGGCCCTGGGCTTTTGGAATAGCAAGGGAGGAGAATGTCATTGCTCATCAGAGTAGAGTCTATGGAACTGTTTTACCAGGTCAAACTCTGGACAGAGTTGAATCCACAGAAGGAGACTTCTAGCTCCCTGTATACACAGCTCTCCAAATACCGTACAAGTCTGCTCATCTGAACTCACAGTGATGTGTGGTGACAAGTTTCTCAGTATTCAGGCGATACAGGGAATAGTCAGATAATGCAGGGGTGCTGTCTACCAGATAACTGCTGTGGTGGCAACCCCCAGCAGAGATGTTACTTCACTCTGTTTGGATAGCACAGTCCCTTCTTACCACATTACCTGCTAACGACTGCCAAAGAAATGGCTGGTGTGAAAGAACACGTAGGAAACACCCCAACATTCCAGGACTTGTACTGTGATCACTGCGTCACAAAGAGCACGATTCCAAGCAGCCAGAATAAAGTGGCAATGAGTCATGGAGAGAAGACTTGGCCTGGCCAGGTGTGGCGAGATGTATGTGAGCACAAAGGACTGTGCAGATGGGGCTAGGATGGCGCTTCCTTTGCAGAGTCGTGTACAGCTTGGAGATGCCAGCCATCATGCAGAATACATTCCCCACTGCAGACACCAGTCTTCCAACAGCTTCCAATTATTCCTGTTTTTCTAGTCATTGCCACTTGCACAAATAGAGAGAGAGAGAGAGAGAGAGAGAGAGAGAGAGAGAGAGAGAAGCTAGATTTGTTTTGTTTTAAGTCTTATTGTTAGCGAATATATCTTTTAGGAAATGAGCTAAGTCACTAAATGAAAAGCTTTGATTTTTTCCTAATATGGATGTGATTATTCAAAATACAGGGAATTTTTATTGTCATACTTCTGACAAAGCTGTTAGTGATTATTACACTATAGATTTCTGAAATCGAGTTTGCTTGACATCTATATTAAGATATAATTTCTCTTTTGCTCGGGTTTTACGTACAGTGGATGATGTGCAAGAGTTGGGTAGTGAGAGGGATGAAGAATTCATGGTTTGCAGTGCAAAATCATGCTGATGTTGGAGATTCCTAGACCAAATCCTAGCTGCCCATATCTTATGTCTAATACTAGGAACATAGTGGCAGAACTTTAATTTGGGAAGCCCTTTACCTCCATGCATGAATCCTTCCAACCTCCCTCCATCATTCATGTTTCAGCCATGCTTCATCATAGGACATGAAATTCTCACGTGCTCCACATGTGGCAACAATGCCGTGCTTTTCTATCACAGAAAGCTACTTTCAAAGACATTTCATATAGAAAACTTGTGGAAGAGAAAATACAAAATGTGAATGACGTGCAGGACCCTTGACAATCTCTCTGCTGCCACTCAGGTCCTTTTTAGATAGCCCTAGCTAACCCTGTACTTTGCTATCTGTTGAAATGTTATCCATTTCATGTGTAATCTCATAAACAGAAAATAAGCTTAGCATTTCTGCGAGCTGAATTTGAAAGTATAGAATTTACATTTATGAATTGGTATGATCTACCCACAAAGCAGCTGGTTGATGGGTTTATCAAAAGCAGAGGAATGATAGGAAAAAGAACCTCCACTGTGATTTGTTTCTTACTCTTTTGAACTATGACTAAAATGTGACTCAGCTTCCTTCTCTGTTTTGTGGAGCTCTTAAGTCCTGGAGTTTACATTCGATAGAATCTCAGGGAGACAGAAGAGGGTCAAACTGTGATAGGTATAGAACCATTTCTTTTACAGCATTAAAGAGTCCTCACAAGGCACCAGGTACAGGTTACAACTGTCTCATCTACACCTGTGTGGGGCAAAAAGCCGACCTTCAGAAGGAAAGCTTCTACTGAAAGGATATTATGCAAACTTCAGTTTATTTGATTATAACTTATATTCTCCCTTTTCTATAAGTACCATCTAGAGAGTTCTGCCGAATGGCATTTTCAAAACAATGAAAACTTTTTAAAAAGCAAAGCTAGTATGCCTTTTCTCATTAAAGATAGAAGCTTCCCATTACTTTTACAATATGATTTGTTCTCTGTTGTTATTTTGTTTCCTTGAAGGGTCAGTTAGTGCTTTCTCTCTGTTCACTGCTCCAGGGAGAGGGTACTTGGGCTGAAGACTCTGGTTTTAATCGGAGACTTCATGCTCCAGCTGCTTAGGTTACCACAAAGGGTTTGTAGCGATTAAAGAAACCTCATGCCTGTTAGATGGAAGGAACAGCTGATTCCCAGAGCTGTGGTTGGGCCATCGCAAGCTGGAGTAATTCACTGAAAGAGAGACATGGTTTGTTAGTCAGGATAAGGTTAATAGTGGAGATAAAGGGAGTTCTCATAACCAAATAAAGAGGGCATCTACTCAGAGCTGACAGGAACCCGAAAAAAGATAGGAAACAGAAGGGACTATATCCTCATGATGAACAGGTGCTCATTCCCCCCTGCGTGGAGGAAAGGCTGCCAGGAGATACTGAGAGTGTTTCAGTCATCTCATCTGCTCATGCATTTCTTTCCTTCTTTGCAACTTACCATGAAGTTTCTTTGTCTTTCAAGTTTTGTGTGTGTGTGTGGGTGTTTATAATATGTGTGTTGGCTTCTATTTCTCTAATAAGAGAGCCAGAACAATTGAAAGCCCCTTCAAAGGCTTTGACCCAGATAGATTCAGGATATTTTATTTATTTTTATGTGTTTTTACATTTTATTAACTTTGCAATTTTATAATCAATAGAACTCATAATTGTGATGAAGTTCTAAAATGTTGATGAATGCTACATGCAACTAATAGTCCTTGGAAACAAAATACAGGAGTTCCATAAACTCTCTGATTTCCTGTGTGCAGCCTAGTCTGCCCTTCTCTAGCCCCTAAAAAAAATGATTCTTCCTAATTTGTTTCTATGTATTTACCTTTTCTAGAATATCACATGTACTGAAATTATACAGTACATAGCTTTTGAAATTCTCCATGAAGTCATTCATATGGCTCAGTGCATTTGAGAGTCATTATGTTGTTTATATCAGAAGTTCAATCGTTTTATGGCTAAGTAGTAGTGTGTCAATGCATAGTGTTTTTAATAAGTATTTCTGATCCACTGTTAATTGTACTTATTAAGGAGGTTCAGTATGTCACCACACATGTCTTCACTATACACTGATGATTTTCCACATACCTTTATTCACCTGTCCTGTCCCCTTCCCTCACTCTCCTTCTTTTCCAATCTCCTGATCAATATTCTACATTTGGCCACATGCAGATCGTGTTTTACTTTTTGCTTCTACATATGCAAGTGAGCACGTGGTGGTTATTGTTTTGTGTCAGGCTTGTTTCCATGTCCTCTAGTTTCATCCATTTTGCTACAAATGATAGAACTTCATTCTTTATTGTGACTCAGTAGTATTCTGTTGTGTATGCATAGTACATTTTCTTTATCCATTTGGCACTGATAGGCACCTAGATGTATTCCTTTTTTTAGCAAGTGTGAATAGTACTGCCACATATGTTAGTGTTCAGGTGGCCTTCGGCAAGATGACTTCATTTCTCTTCCATATATACCCAGAAGTAGGATTGCTGGATCATATTTAAGGTCTGTTTTAGTTGTTTGAAGACTCTCTGTATGTTTTCCATAATGGCTGTACTAATTTATATTCTCTTATATATGAGTTTTTTCTTCCACATCCTCACCAATATTTATTTTTATATTATTTATATAATATTACTTTATATATATTTTTGTATTTAAACATTCATTCCATTCTCCTCTGCAGTCCAGGCTGGTTCTGAACTTACTGTGTAATGCAATCTGAACTTACAGCAGTCTTCCTGCCTCAGCCTCCTGAGTGCTGAGATTACAGGTATGTGTAACCATGCCAGCTAGTTTGTGGTGTTGGGGGGTCAAACTGAGGGCCTTGCCCTTGCTAAGTGAAAGCTCTAACCGCTGCACTATTCATCCGTGACTCTGAAGAACTTGCAATTGAGATGTCTACAGGATTTTTCAGCTCCTTTTGCTTAAAATTACTTTGGTTATGGCTATTTGAGATCCTAATTCTATAAAATACCTAGACATAATTGACGGTTCAGCTCAAATAATACCTAACACCTATTTCTTGAGGTATTTTTCCTTTTTTTGTGATCTACAGGGCACTCTTCCCTTCCTAAAATATAATACTTGATAGTCTGTGTCTTTTTGTTAAGATGTTGAGTCCTACAAGGCAAATCCTATGTGATAATCATTTTAATACATTGTAACTACCTGACATGTTAGTCATTATATGTTTGTTAGTGAATTCATATACAACTTTTAATATTAAGAAATTATTTCAGGAATTTCAACGTTATAATCTGTAAAATTCCTCTAAATTTAAGTTTCTAAATTTCTATAATACAGATTTATTAGATTTACATTACAAATCATATTAATATATCTTCAGGGAAACTGTAAACATTCACATTACATAGTATACATAAAAATTAACAAATATACAAAGGATAGTAGGGCTGCATTTTCTCCCCATAAGGAAGAGAGTAAGTAATACAGCTTTGCTATGGGCACATTTGAGAACAGTAGTTATTTGAATATGCTATGTATTTGTCATTTTGCAGTCCTTCCCTAACTTGAACATAGGTAGAAAACAGAAAAGATGTTCACGGGAAATGACATGACTTCTTCTCATATTTTTTTATTCTGATGAGTGCAGGTTGAAATGACGCATTGAATTGGAAGTAAATCACATTGCTTATGATCTGAACTGGATTTTACTAGTGTCTGATTTGAGCTTTGTCTCCCTCTTAAAGGCTACATCACTGTAGGTGTTTGATGTATTTTTAAAAAATCAATCCTCACTAAAAATATCCCTCCTTTTGTTTTGAGACGGTGTGTCACGGTGTAGCCCAGGCTTGCCAAAAATTCACAGCAATCCTCCTGCCTCAGCCTCTGGGGTGCTGGCATTACACTTATACACCACCATACCCAACTATTACGTGATGTTGGGGACTCAAACCCAGGGCCCTAACCTTCCCAGGCAAGCACTCTTATCTCTCAGTTGTGCCCCAAACTCCGAGAGTTATTCCTATTAAGAGAATTCCTTTTCTAAGCTAGGCGGCTGGCTGCAATACACTCTAAGTCATTGTATGGCTTCTACCAAGAGGGCCACTGGTCAGCTTTAATAGTTACTAAGTAAACAGTAATCAGAAAGTTCAAACTATAGGATAATTGTTTAAACATTTTCATTTTCCCATGTCAACATTTCTTAAAGGAATTCGGGAGCTAAAACTCTGCAAGTTGAAAAACTTTTACTTTCTTTTCATGCAATATATGCATATTAATTTCAGAAGGCAAAATAGTATCAAATTAGTAATATTAACATACAACCAGCTTCCTGTACAGTAGACAGATGATAGACAATGACAGGTCAGAAGGTGATTCTAAGATGACCCTTTCAAAGGGGTAGCTATAATTGAATTTTCACTGTTTACTACCTCCAACGGTCTATGTATACAGTAGCTATAAAGAATCACCTTCATTAATCTCCTTACCTTCCAGACTTCTGAGTTGAGTGCTTTCTCCTTTCTGTAAATATATGTAAATTGTGATTGGGTGTTCTAGATAAATCCACAAGAGGGCAAGATGGATGTTCATTAAAATGTAAAATATTATTTATCAAAAGGCATAAATAAAATTCTTTTTGATAAAGTTTAAGAATGTGGATATTGTGTAGATAAGATGACAATGTAATTTATTTAAAATTGATGATTTTATGAGTAAAAGGAGGGAGGTATGAGTGATTACCGTGGGATAACAGGTAGTAAAGGAGACTGCACCGTTGAAAGGGCCCTCTGTCGTAATATTTAGGGCACTGGATACAATACAAGGCAAAAGCTATTTAGTAGAAATCCTAATAGAAGTTGAAATGAAAGAGTCAAGAGAAAGGGAAAACATATCTTTTAAACTTTTTTATAAAGTTATTAACCATATTTAGAGATTTATGGTGTGATACACAGACTCTCTTAGGTGAAAAGCTTGTATTCAGCAAGTTATTTTATTGCTTTCTTGAAAACTGAAAAGAAAAAAATCCCATTAGCATGCTCAGTATATATTTGCCTTATTCCCTATTTCACTAGTTGATCTGATATTCTCAAATGTCTGGGTTAGTTGCTGACAGTGGCAGATCGATTAACCTAGGCACCACTTGAATTAGTAAATACAGTTTACTGTTAGGGAATTAAAACAAATAATGAGTATTTTAAAGATGGTTTCCATGGCAAGTTGGCATTTAATACCAGACCAAGCAAATGAGTAGATTTTAACCCAGTAATACAGGGATAAGGATAGAGTGAATAGACAGGAGGATGAGTATATACTAAGACCTGAAAGGGAGAACCATGGGAATTCAAGTAACTGCAATAAGTGTGATTGCACTAGAACTTGTTTTAGCAGAATAGTGAAAGATGAAGCTGGTAAGGAAAGCTGGATCATGAAAAGCCAAGTAGGAACATTTTTAATCCAGTCCCCTCTAAATGGAGAGACACTTAAGAGATTTTGAGCAATGCTGTGAAAGAGAGTACCATTCTAATATGACACCTAAATAGTGGGGGAACGGGCAGGAGGTTATTAGATGATCTTTGAAGTAACCACAGGAGGGTAATTGTAGCAAAAATGTTAAAATTTCATTCAAGACTATTTAGGCAACACCAGTGATTTATACACTTAATGTTACTTAAAATGGAAAATTTTATGCTATACATTTTTTTTAATCACAGTAAAAATTAGGTACTTAGAAAGTCAGCCCCTTAGACCTTGTTGAAATTTTAGTCGTAAGAAGTGTGGGAATAATTGAGTAAGACACACAGATAAAGTTGGGTGGTTGCTGAGACCATCCTTTGCAATACAGAAAATCAGAAGAGGCCGAACTCAAGATTTGAAGATAATTAAAGACTGAACTCTTGTAATTTACCATGTTATATTTCTTATCTCAATAGTACTTATTTTGTTTTATTACATAATTGAGGAGCTCCTTGAATAAATTTCCAAAACTTGGGTAAATGTTTAAAAAGCTGAAGTTGTGTCCTTGACATTAAGTCTGTTCTCATCGTGTTGGTGAGAGTTATGGTCCCCATTTTGGGGGGAATGTGAGTGAAGGGATCATGTCAACTTGAAGGGATTTGGAAACACCCAGGGTAGAGCTGATAGGTGTGTGTGAGTGACTTGTGTGAGCTAAACTAAACTTTTCCTCCCCTAATTTGTGCGTGTCAGGTATTATTTTTTTAAAGAAACTGTGACAGCAAACAAGAACCAACGGAGTAGGTGCCTTATAAAGTTATAGAAATTTCTAGGAGTTAAAAAAAGCAATTGATTGATAAAAAGGAAACTTTAACTTAAAATGTGTAATGAAAAGAATCGTAGAGAATTAAGAACAAATATGGAAAAATACAAACTCAAATTAAAGATAAAATAGTAAGGGAGATTCCCTAGGATAGCTACCTTGTAAAATAACTAAAGAACTGCATTTTGATAGATACACAATGAAAATTTTCTGTTCCATCAGACACGGTAAATTAGTTTACATTCGGAACCTCATTTCTCATTATAAATATACAGATTATTAAAAAATAAACACTAATTCCTGGGCTTTTCTTCTTCAGATTTCATTGTTTTCTATTGAAGCCTAGCATTGGGATTTCTATCAAGGTTTAGTTGATTTCTACTGCAGCGAAGGTTCATAGCCACTGAACTGAACAGAATAAATTACTTTCCTTTTTGAAATCCAGGGCCTTGACCCAGCCCTTTTCTATTTTTGTTTGTAGACAAGGTATCATTAAGTTACTACATTGTGCAGGTTAGGCTTGCGCTCGTGATCCTCCTGCCTCAGCCTTTCAAAGTACTGGGATTATAAGCCTGTACAGTATAACTGACTTTTCTGAGAACAAATTTTATTAACATAGATTTTGAGAGAGAAGGGCAGGGTAGAAAACAATTCATAAATTCCTAGAAAACTGTTGGGGTCTTCAGGGCCCGAGAGCCTCACCATCCCTGACCTTGGCAGAGTTCCTTCCCATGAAAAAGTGTTACTGCTTGCTGCTTGTAATTTGAGTCAGGTGTTGTTTTGTTTGAACACCAGAGGAGCTACTCTTTATCTCATCTTATCTCATCCTCCTTTCTCTACTCATTTCCTCCCCCTGGGCGACTCCCCCAACTCCAGGCCTTGCTGATTGGCCCAAGATAGCTTCCTGACCTTGGCAGAGTTCCTTCCCATGAAAAAGTGTTACTGCTTGCTGCTTGTAATTTGAGCCAGGTGTTGTTTTACTTGAACACCAGAGGAGCTACTCCTTATCTCATCTTATCTCATCCTCCTTCCTCTATTCATTTCCTCCCCCTGGGTGACCCCGCCCCCCGAGGCCTTGCTGATTGGCCCAAGAGAGCTTCCTCAGTCTATTTAAGCCTTTGTACTTCCTAAATAAAATGAGAGAACATTCACTGAAGCAACTTTCAGAGTGAGTTAACTCTGTTGCTGACCCCCCGACCCCTCCTCGACTGTTGGGGGGGGTGTCCCCGCGGGATGGAGACCCCTACAGAAAACCATGCCGGGAAGTAGTGAATGAAAAGAAAGACTTCTGAGGAGGTAAGTGCTCTAAATACCTTATTATTAGAGATAATCTCCTTCTTAAGTTAGCAAATAAGGCTCTCTTTTCTGTCTACCATTGAGATCCCTTGCCTGGGCTTCAGGTTGGCCCTGCTGTGGGGAAGCAGACAGATTCAGCTGTAAGGAAAACCTTTCATTTAACTACTATCACCAGCATAATCTTTAATTCACGATAATTACTTGAAAATAAAACCATTGAGTTGAGGAAAACCCATAGCCTTAAAAATACTTCAAAATTGCAAAAGAAAATTCCAAGCTGCCAGTTACTATTTGGAGAGAAACTCTGATATTAAATTGTCACATGAAAAAGCTGCAATGAAAATAAGCAAATATTAAGGAGATAAGGAGACTGTCTTAAAATATGTGAGTGTGTTCATAAGATTGAAGAGCAGACCAGTTGAATGGACACAGCTGAAAATAATCTCGGAATATGAAGATATAAATAAACAAAAGAGTAATAAAGTATGAAACATTAAGTGATGCAATTATATAGATCAAAGAATAAGCCTTTGACTTTCAGAATATAACTAAAAGAAATTCTGGAAGGCAAAATCTAAGCCAAGGCTAAACAAAACAAAACATTATTAATAACAAACCATTTCCAATATCTGAAAAAGGAAATTATCTCCAATGTTTAGGAGTAAAAGTATAGGGGCTGGAGAAGTAGTTCAATGATTAGAGTACTTGCCGATGAAGTGCAGGGCCCAGGGTTCCATTCCCATCCCCTCATAACCCTGGTGGGATATGGTGGCACAGACAAGACTGTAATCCCAGGATTCTAAAGGCAGAGGTAGCAGGATTGCTGACCTGGGCTATCAAGCAAGACTTTGTCTTAAAAAAACAACAAAAAAGAAAAGAAAAAAGCAAGTGAAAAGATAAATGTAAAAAGATTGACTACTGCTGCTAGTAACATACAGTGACATTTTAGAAGTTCACTGAAGAGAAATATAGGCACATGAATGGGAATGGTGGAAGGAAAAGTTAGGAACACACTTTTGAGATCTGAATTTTCATCATGAGTAATAGAGATGTGAAGGCAATGGTGCAATAGCTTCAACATTTGAGATAAAATTATTTAATCCCCAGAATTCTCTACCAAACCATCTAAGCAATAAAATGACATTTTTATCAAGAAAATTTTAGAAATGTTAATACTTACCTGTAAGGATTACTTAAAACTAGAAGAAAAAAATCATCAAAAGAACACAAATAGAGGCAACAGAAGAGTGGAGAGATATAAACCAGGAATTAAATTTAAAAATCACTGATATGTCATGTTTGAAAAGGACAGGACCTAAAATTTTTTGTAAAAAACAGTGAAACTTGTTTGTTAGTATATAGGTAGAGGGATTCTACACAATGAGTACTGTTTTATTTTTACAGAGGAAAATATAAGTATTCATTCTTAAGATTGAGAGTACTGTGAAATTTTAAGTATTTGTCCAATGTAATGGTACAGAAATATTAAAAATGAAAATATGACTTCAATTGAGTTGATAGTTACATAGTACTTATGTAATTTTGCATATATTCATTTTTTCATAATTTTATTCTTTTGCTACATGATATTTGGCTTTTTCCAAATAAAGCTTGCAGTGGCATTTGAGTTAACCCTATGAACTCAAAAAGCTTTGTTTTCTAAATTCAATATAATGGTGAATTTATTACCATATAATAAAAATTTAAAATAAAATGTCATTTATATACAAAGCAGCTCCAAATATTATTATTAAATATATAAAATAGTCAACATGACATTTATTTTATGTAGACTTTTGAAATATTTTGAAAAAACTCTTGAAATCAACATAGTAAAAGGTTATAGTGACAATATGCTAATTTTAAAAATTTCAGTGGAACTATATAATAATTATGACAAGAAGAAAACAATGTAAGTACTGCAACAAAGAGAACTTAAAATGGAAATAAAATTGCTTGATAACAAGAATCATAAGGCATCTGCTATTGTTTACAAAGGGAAGATAGTACAACATTGATCCCAGACAAAATAGAATTCATGGTAAATGCATTAGGTTGGCAAAACAATTTATTTCATGTTGTGAAAATATCAGTCTAAGAAAACACTGTGATCTTGAACCATTTTGTCCCTAATTATCTTCTTTTAAGCACTTACAGTTAAATGTAAAGTCATTTTCAAGATAAATGAACTGATGTACCATCTTAGTAGGATATCACTATGCATTTAAAAAGGATAGATTAGGTAGACCAAAAGTAGCTAATGATAAAGAAGAATTAAATAGTTCGAGTAGCACAGACGAATGCTGTGAGTAAAAAAACCAAACATGCTTGTAAAAATCAACTCTGCAAATAACCAAAAACAATCTCAATAAAGAAAGACGTCCATAATTATCATTTGCTGAATATAGTAGCAGTGGAAAATAAAACGGGACAACTCTCAACTCCGAACCATGCTTTACAAAGACTAGTAGTAACAGTAGTAATGGTAATATAAATGTTTGATATTTACAAGTATAATGTCCTTAAAGTTGCTATTCACGTAAAATATTAAAAATATATATTATATAATATAAATACTTTTGCTCTGGATTAATTTCTCATGATATTTGAAGTAAAACTAATGATATGACAAAAATAATGCAAGCACTAAGTTTAATGTCCAGGGTGTCCCTAAATTTGCCAGGGTAGGAGAACTTGGCAAACTTTTTAGGTATCTATAGTTGCAATAGAAATTATAAGCAGTGTGCTAAAGAGGAAAACTAGAAAAATTTGGACCAAAACTTCGAAATACACTAAGGAGAAATTCAGAGAAAAATATATACTTTTGGATACATGTATTTTAAGGTGTAGGTATGCATATTAAATTGTATTTAAATATATGGAAATCTATAAACTAGGAATGAAAAAAATAGTGGGAAGAAAAATAATAGAATTAGTGAAATAAAAGTTGAAAAGGAATCAAAAGTGTCTTCTTTGGGAAGATTAATAGGATAATGCTAGGTTTATTTTAAGAGTAGAGATGAAGGAGGTTGGGAAATGAGAATGAAAGAACTTATAAGTTCACAAAATGAGAAAAGGTGCAGAGCTAAATACATATTTAATTTCTGAGAAGATTTAAATGACTCAAATGTAGACCAAAGTGGTACAAGGCCTAAGTGTATAAGCAATCAGGTTTACAAGCTTGAATGTTGCTTCTGGAGCTGTAAAATTCCCAGAAGAAAACATGAAGAATTATTTTTATGTAATATATTAAAATTTAGATGACTCACCGAGTACTTAACATTTATTATAGTGAAGATATCACAATATCTTGGGAAAATGTTTCCACCATTAAAATTTCTTGTAGCCATTTTGAGGGACCTTTCTGACTTTGATGTCCTTAAGACTTGTAACATGGCATTACTATTGTCAGCTTTTTCTAAAATTCTGCAGTTAATGCATATAGATAAGTGGATCTACTAGTTGGCTTAAAAATTCTTGACATTGCTCTTGATAGTGATTTTTTTTGAACCTGACACCAGATTCACAAGCGACAAAAAGCAAAAACAAGCAAGCGAAGCTGTTGTGAAAGGAACAATCAGTAAAGTGAAATGATTGATAACTTACTGAATGGAAAAATTGTATCTTGACAAATTATACCCCTGCTAAGGAGTTCATATGCAAATGAAAGATTTTTGTCTTACTAAACCAAACCTATTTTTTTAAAAATTACTTTTAAATTGGAAGAAACTGTCTGCAATGTATTCAACAAAACTGGTCATAATATATTGAGAAATGTATTTAGCTATACTAAGGAAATTAATATAATTCAGTTCAGCAGTGTAAGAGCAAAAAATAAATACGTTGAAGGAATATGACCAGGAAGCATTCTCAAGATCACAGGTGAGAAGAGAAATGCATCTTCATGTTTGCCTGTCACATGGGGATGACTTTTTTAGACTTTGAGAGCGCAGCCATGTGAGGACATGCTAACTCTCATACACTGTTGATTTTTGTTGGGATATCCCTTGTGGGGATATTGGTTAAAGTCACTGAAGTCTCCAATGTGTGTGCATTGATTCAGAACATCCAGTTTTGAATATTGGTCTTAACAACCAGTCACTATGGGGCTGGAGGAATAGCACAGAGATTAAGGCACATGCCTGGCAAGCTCAAGGCTCTGAGTTTGATTCCCCAACAACACATAAGCTAGGTATGGTGGTGCACGCCTATAATTCCAGCACTTGGAAGACTCAGGTAGGAAGATTGCCATGAGTTCAAGGCCAGCCTGGGCTACATAGTGAGTTCAGAACCAGCGTGTACTACAGAGCGAGACCCTGTCTTAAAAAAAAAATATATATATATATTATATTATATGTTATATATAATATATATTATATAACATATATACACATATAAAATATATATTATATTATGTTATACATAATATATTATATGTTATATATTATATATAACATATATACATACATATATAATATATATAACTATAGTCACTAGCAGTATGCTTGGTGGTGCTTTGGTGATTTTTTTAACGATGTTCATGGTAAGATTGGTTACAGCAAACATTTTCACTACAATACTAAGAGTTCTTACTTTGAAGAGTAAAGGGCAATTTTACATTTCTACTCTAATTTCTTCTTTTTTGTTTGAACTTTTAAAAAGCTGTACAAAACCGTTTGACATCTCAAAATATATCTGAAAGCCTCTACTGACTTGAGAATTTGTTAAAGCTGGAGAAGTGGAATGCAGTGGATTTAATTGATTTTATTGATTTTCTGTAATGTGTTGCTAGGACAAGGGAAATAAAAGTAGGTTGAAAATATTACCCAGAGTTCTACATATTGACACCTATTAAAAATACTGATGCTATTTCTGGAGGGGCCTTGCAGATTTGGGGAATGCTTTCTGTGCCAGTGAGGTGCTTTGTCAAGTTTTGGATTTTTTACTTCTGTGGACTACAGAGGCTGCACACAGCCGGTCCTGTCGTGGTAGCTCACACAGAGATTGATTCTCAGATTGGAAATTAAAGAAGAACTGGAAATGGGAAATGGTGTCTTTGACAAGTGAATATTTCCAATTTATGTACTGCATTGTAAGGCTGAAAGAAAAGTAATGGGAATTTCTTTCAAATTCAGATTGGTTTTTCAGCCAGTTTTATAAAATCCCTACCGTCATAACAGTGCTTATAGGTCGAATAATTTTGTAGGTAGAAGTAGGCTTAAATATTATCTTATTATAGGGCCTATTTACATTCCCCTATGACTTACATATTCGTATTTTAAATTATATGAGTCCATAATATTTAATGGTACTTTATATTTCTGTCAAAATAAAAATGCAAATCAGATGTTTTATTTTATTAGGCAGTTAATAATATTTTATTTTTAAGGGAGGAAAGATTTATTTTTTAATTGAAATTGTGCTTTATTATTTGAAAGTCATCATTTGAACAGTGTTGAACGTGAAGAAAGCAGCAATGACTTAAAAGCATGCAAATAAGAAAGTATACAATAATCAAAAAAGTTCAAATGAATCTCTGACTTCAATACATGGAAAGGTACATGATTCAGGAATTTAAAAATTGTATTATGTAACTATTTTCTTGACTAATTTCATGTATGTGTATATATATATATTGTGTGTATGTATATATGTATGTATGTTTTTTTGTTTATACATGAATTCCAAATTCTATAACATATTAGAATCATAGGGTTTGGGGAATTAGTGAGTGTCTATGCCCACCCCTTTTCAGAGGTTCACCCTTTACTAGAATCCATAGAGGAATGATTAAAGAAGATGTGGTGTACCTAACACAGTGGAGTACTATGCAGCCACAAAGACAGATATGAAGTTTTTGAATGAAAATGGGCCCACTTTGAGTCAATAATGCTTCATGAAATGGACCAAACACAAAGGGCTGACTGTAGACGGGTGTCCCTCTTAAGAAATTCACAAACTAATGGCATAAAAAGGCCCCAGCATGAGTGATAGGGCAGAAAGAGAGGCATTGGTTAGCTAGGAAAGGGGTGAACCTCAGATGTTTTTTCTTTAAACTTAAGTCTAACCAGTTATACTCATCATGCTTACAAGTATCAAGCGATTAAAGGAAAGGGACTTTATCAAGTGGAAACTGAGAGGCCAAGACAGATGAGATCAGAGTACCGTGTGATATTTTCAGAAGCAACAGACTAAACAGGAAATTTGTGTATGAACTTTTCTGATTGATGTCTGTATCTTGAAATTATGAAACTTGTTTTTACTCTGCATAAGAACAGCCTTTATTTTATGGCCCAGTAGAGAAAATTTTTCTTGGATTTGAACTGTCAGTTTTATGAAAGAAGTTTCACATTCTCACCATTCGTGAATGGGCGTTTCTATTACTGTGTTTACCTGTCAACATTTGGTGATAGCAGACAGCTTAAGTAGATTTGAGGCTAGTATGTATGCCATGACATCAAATCTTTTTTATAATAATCATTGTAAAGCTATACTATGCACAGTTCTTCCTTGATATCTGTGAGCGATCTGTTCCAACACTCCCCACAGTTGCCAAGTGATGTGAATATGTGAGTCCCTACTATGAGATGGCACAGTGTTTGCTTATAACATATTTATATCTTTTTGGATAGATTATATAACACCTAAAGATTATGCAACACCTAAAACAAGAGATGTGCTATGTAAATAGTTGTTTTAATGTATTGAATACATCAACAAAAAATCTGTACTTTTCAGGTACAGATACATTTTTGTAATATTTATAATGTGCAGTTGGGTGAATCTAAGAGTGCAGATTCTAAAAGACAGGGGACCCGTGGACATGGAAGGCCAGTAATAGAGATACATATGTTTAGGTATATATTCTTATTCTAGATATTGATACTCTGGCATTAGAATTAATATCACTCAAATATTTTATCATGGCTCATATTTTCACTTTATAACATTGTTTGGAGTAAGATTTTAATTTTGCCAAAGATAAATTTACTCCTAGGTATTTGATTTTTTTGATGGGTTGAGAATGGAATTGTTCTGCTGAGCTCTTTTTCAGTAAGTTTCTTGTTGGTGTAGAGGAAGCCTATTTATTTCTTAGTATTGATTTTGTATCATGTGTCTTGGTTAAATTTCTTTTTTATTTTCAAGAGTTTCATATTGGAGTTTTTGGGGTATTCTATGTAGATAATTATATCATATAGAAGTAAGGATAATTTGATTTCCTCCTTTCCAATACATATTCCCTTTATTTCACTTTCTTTCCTGATTACTATGGCGAGTGTTTAAAGAACTATGTTGAGTGCAAGTGGTGAGAGTGAGCAGCCTTGTCGCATTTCTGATTTAAGAGGAAATACTTCGAATTTCTCTCCATTTGCTATGATATTTGCAGTAGGTTTGGCATATACGGCTTCTATCATTTTGAGGTAAGGCCCTTCTATACCTATTTTTCTCAGAGTTTTTATCATGAAAGGGTATTGGGTTTTATCGAAGGCTTTTTATGCATCAATTAAGATGATCATGTAGTTTTAATTTTTGCTTTTGTTGATAATGTGTTACATTGATTTACATATGTTGAACCAGCCTTGTATCCCAGGAATGAAGCCCACTTGATCATGGTATATAATCTTTCTGATTACTTGCTGAATTCTATTTGTTGTAATCTTATTGAGAATTTGTGCATCTATGTTCTTTAAGGAGATTGGTCTGTAATTTTCCTACCTGGTTAAGTCTTTGTCTGGTTTTTGGAGTAAGGTTACGCTAGCCTCCAGAAATGAATTTTCTTCTCTTTCAACTTCATGGAACAGTTTGAGAAGCATTTGAGTTCTTACCTGAAGTACTGAAAAAATTCTACTGTGAATCCATGTGGTCCTGGACTTTTCTTTGTAGGTAGATACTTTATTACTGATTCAATTTCTGTGTGTGTAGTGGGGCTATTCAAGGTTGTTATGTCTTTTTCGTTGAAGTTTGGTATTTTGTATGTGTCTAGGGAGTCATCCTTTTCATCCTAATTCTCTAATTTGTTGTAATATAGGTGTTTGAAATAATTTCTTGTAATATTCTGAATTTCTGCAAAATTTATTGTAATTTCACCCTTTTCATTTCTAATTCCATTAATGTGAGTTTTTCTTCTCTTAATGTGTTTAGCTACAGATTTGTCAGTCTTGTTTATTCTTTCAAAGAACTAGCTCTTTGATTCATTAATTTTTATTTTTTTAATTTCAAATCTGAACTTTATAATTTCCCTTCTACTACTTATTGGCTTAGATTGTTCTTGTGTCTCTCGGAACTTGAGAGGCATCATTAATGCATTTTCTTGTGATTGCTCTATTCCTTTGATGTGTGCGTTTATGGCTGTGAATTTCCCTCTCAATACTGCTTTTAATTGTGTCCCATTGATTCTGATATGATGTACTTCCTTCATTATTCAACTCTATAAGGTTTTTGATTTCTTCTATGATCTATTGTTTAGTCAGTAGGAAGTTATTTAGTCTCTATGTACTTATGTATTTTCTGCTTTTCCTTTTGCTGTTTATTTCCAGTTTTATTTCACTGTGATCTGAAAGTATACAAGAAATTATTTTTATTCCTTTGCATTTATTAAGCATGACTTACAGCCTATAATATGGTCTATTTTAGAAAATGTACTATGTGCTGCTGAGAAGAAAGTATATTCTTTTGATATTGGGTAGATCCCTCTGGTAAGTCCAAGTTTTCTATAGTGTCATTTAACTATTGTATTTCTTCGTGGATTTTCTGTCTAGTTGGTCTTTCTATCTGCATTATTGGAGTATTACAGTTCCCTACTCTAATTGTATTTGGGCCCATATCTCCTTTCAGATCTAATAATTTTTGCTTTACATAATTGAGTGCACCACAGTTGGGAGCGTATATATTTATGATTGTGAATTCTCCCTGTTCTATTGTTCTTTTAACCAGTATATAGTGACCATCTTTGTCTCTTGTAATCTGTTTGGTTTTGAAGTCTGATGAATCTGAGACTAATATTGCTACCTCTGCTTGATTTGGCCCTTTTGCAGCAAATATTGAATTCTATTCTTATTTTTTTTTTTTTTTTTTTTTTTTTTTTTTTTTTTTTTTTTTTTTTTTTTTTTTTTTTTTTTTTTTTTTTTTTTTTTTTTTTTTTTGGTCCATGAGTTTCCCTATAGAGAAAGTGTCTCTTGTAAGAAGCAAATTTTGGATTTTTGTGGGTTTATTGATCCAGTCAGCCATTCTTTGTCTTTTGATAGGTGAGTTAAGGCCATTTACATTCAGAGTTAGTATCAAGTTATATTTGGTATGTCTTGCCATCACTATAATTTTTAGTGTTATTTACTTATCAGCTCATTCTATTTTTGTTAACTCCTTTTTTTTCTGGGGTCCTTAGTGTCATTAGTCTCCTTTTTCTCTGTCTCAGGTTCTGTAATGTATTTTCTGCATTGTTGGTTTAGTGGTTGAAAATTTCTTTAGGCTTTCTTTATCATGGAAAGTTTTATTTTCTTCCTCTAATTTTAAAGGTAATTTCACTGGATATAGCAGTCCGGGTTGGCATTTATGTTCTCTTAATGCTTGAATGATGTTTATCCATGATCTTCTGTCTTTTGGGGTTGAGAAATCTTCAGTTATCCTGATGGGCTTGTCTTTATAAGTCACCCACTGCTTTTCTCTTACAGCTTTTACAATTCTCTCTTCGTGTTGGGTCTCTAGGATTTTAATTATGACGTGTCAATGGGATGTTCTTTTCTGGTTGAAGTTGTTTGGGGTTCTCTTTGCCTTCAGTAGTTCAATACTCATTTCTTTCCTTAGATTTGGGAAATTTTCTTCCATGATTTCATTGAACACTTCCTCTAAGCATTTTGTTCAGTCCTCTGATTGCTCCTGCACCCCTGTAATTCTAAGGTTGTTTCTCTTTTAGTAGTCCATCAGCTGTTGTAACCACTCGCTTTCTTGTTTTTTTGTTGTGTGTTCTTCACTGCCTGTATGTTCCAGCTTATCCACTTTGTCTTCCAGGTCTGATAATCTACTATCAAAATGTCCAAATTGGTTATTTATTTTTTCTGTGAGTTTTTCACATCTTAGAGTTCACTTTTCTTTTCTTTTCTTCTCTTTTTTTAATCTTGGCTGCATTGGTCCCTGATTTCTTGAACTGCTTTCATTATCTGTTTCTTCGTTTCTTCTGTAAATTCCTCAGACTTCTTGTGAATGGTTTTTTCTACTCCTTGTATGTCTGCTTTTAGCTCTCTGTACATCTCTTTTGTGTCCTGTATGAGCTTATGGGCCCAGAAATTATCATCTTTATTGGACTTACTATTGGTTAGATCTGCTATTTCTGGATCCTTGGTATCAGTTTCTAGAACATTAGGCCGATGACTTATTGCCTCGTTTCCTCATGGTTCTGTTGTAGTGAATTGAAGCTCAGGTATTGTTAATGGACTCTCTGTATTCCAGAGATACATTTGTTGGATTTACCTTAAGTGTTATTTGGATTTTGTTCCAGTTTTAGAATTTATAACTATTTTCAATTTGTTTAGCTATTAATTTTGAAGGTATTCTCAATGTCCAGACTTTTGCTGAGACCTTAATCTTCTCCAACATTTGGTGAAGAAGAAACACAATACAGAGCTATATATGATCTATAACCAGAACATTTGTTAGTATATCTTGGGTATGGAGGTCTTTAGCAATATTAACATGCAAATTTTGAATAAAGGTTAATATTTACAATACTATACAATATCTGACATTAACATTTCACTGGCAAATCCTTGTAGCTAAATTAACTAACTACCCACAAGATTAATGGGTGCAATATGCTCTCACTATACATTTAACTTATCCTGTTATTGACTTATTAAAGTGTACTGTTGTTATAAGTAATATAACTCAGGCAGTAAGAGAGCTTTAGATATACAGTGCAAAGCAGAAGAATGTTTCTATGATAGTGAGTGATCTGTCAGTGCTCCTTTCACTGTCAGAGAGCAAAAAATGTCGAAGAGCACTCAAAGCTAGGTTCAGAATAGTCAGGGAGAACTCTGAGTGAAGGGGAGAGAGTGTCACTTGCAGATCTCTAGATATATTTATGACACTGTGCTTAGATAGTTAATCAAGAGGGAGTGCAATTCAGGAACTTTCAAATAAAGAGACAAAAAGAGGTGAAAAGAAAGAGGAAGAAGGGAGACATGCACAAGAAAGAAAAAAGCAACAAAGAAACAATATAAAAAGTAGAGAAGAAAAAATTGAGGAAACTTTGTCAGTGTTGGGAAAAGTAAGAACTTAAATCAAAGAAAAAGAAAAAAAGAAACACAAGAACAGAATCACAACAACAACAACAACATCACCAAAACCCAGTGGAAACCAAATCAAAGCACAAAATTTCAAAACAAAACCAAAAACAAAATTAGTTACTCTCCTGTATTATTTGGGTGTAAACATCCTAAGGTGCAGGGTCTCACAGTCTGGCGAGTTCTACTCAGCTAAGTATCCTGGAGATTTCCTCTTTGTTTTTACTTTATTTTCTGCTGGGCCTGGCTGCCTTTAGATGAATGGGTGGGTCCAGTGGAATTTCAGACTGAGCTCCCTCACAGCCCCCGATCGACCTTGGCTTGGTACTGCCTCTGAATAGGTCTGGAAGAGTGCTGGATAGATCTAGGTCTGGTATGGATACCAGGAAGGTCTTTGGAGGCACAGATGGTGCCAGAGCCTTGAAAGAGCCCCAAGAGAGGCCAGCAGCATGGTAGGAGATGCACTTAGGCCTTGGATTGCTTCCTGGCTGGTCAGCGGGTACATAAAAGCTCAGTAGTCTAATTTTTAAAGTGGGCAAAGACTTTTAACAGATGTTTTTGAAGACATACAAATGGCCAAGAGATGTATGAGGAAAAGATGTCAAACATCGAACTCTCTAGAAAAAATAAAAGCCACAATGCCATACAGTTTCATATCCATTAGAATATTGTCATTAACACAAAACAAAGAAAGTGTTTACATGGAATGGAGAAGCAACAATAGCGAATTGTTGGTAAGAAAGTAAAATAGTACAGACAAGTTGGAGAAAACACACAGGCTCTCCAAAAAATAAAAATTAGATTATCATATGATTCAGAAATGCCACTTCTGAATATATACCCAGAGGAATTGGAATTGTCATTAAGCACAAGGCTGCTGTTTTCTATAATTTTGGGGGCATTACAACACCAGCCCTGCACTACCACTGCCTATTTTCAGGTCTGATACCATCTTGAATCAACACGGTGTCAAGCTGCATTGAAAGCTGTGATTTTGACTTGTACTTTCCATTTAAGAAAATAGTTATCTTCTTTACGTAGAGATAACCTGCAAATTAACTTTTTTTTTTTTTTTTTTTTTTTTTTTTTTTTTTGTCTAAGACTGTCATGTTCTTGGAGCTGGAGGAGCAGCAGTACCTTTCATTATGCTGTACTGCTAGAATCAGCTTGCTTTATATTTTCTTTCAGTTGAAGTAAAGCTGCTGAAATGCTGCCCAAATCTTTTATCAGTGATGTGAAGGAAAATGCCATCATTTTACTTAATGGCATTGTACAGAAAAATGACCTTTAGCATTATAAAGTCATACTTCTTTGTGAATAGTGTCCTAAATGGATGCTGAAGGCATTGATACTTTAATTTTCTTCTATCCCTTTCTGTAATGCTTACTTTTTAAACCTCCGCTTATTGCCCATGAATGTAATGTTATTCACTTTTGTCATTCTCTAAGTACGACTTTTCATGCTTCTTAGTCCAGAAAATTTTAACACAAGGTTTCATTCCAGTGATAATCCTATAAACCTTTTTTAAAAAGTAATGTGCTTTCATCTCTAGTTGTTTTGTCATTGTAGATGACAATCCCAAAGGGATTTTGAGTTTGTGTTTTGAACATAAAATAAATTAATGATATATGCAACTGAGTATATAAATATACACATATATGCCAAATAGAAGCATTTTCTGTCTTTCTGTGGATACAATAGAATAGAAATATTCCAACTGTGATAAAATTACACTAATAGAAATTGTTGGTATTATGAAAGTATTATCTCAGCCTGTACTTACTATTCCCCTAAGAACACTTAATTGCCACTAGTTGAGGCTCTGACTTCTCATAAAAGAAATTCACATGGTAGGATTTTGATAGTCACTGGGTTTAAAAGATGTTGATCTTTTTTAAAAATCCTGAATACTATTTATTCATGTTAAATTTGATATTTCTCCAAAACAATAACCTTGTTGTATTATATTGGCTCAGTATAACTCATGAGCTAATGTTGAATTCAAATAAATATCTCATAAACTATTGTACATAAGTGCTAAGAGGGATGAGATGCTTCCAAGAGAGGCATGGCTCAGAGATTTTGTACTTTTGTAGGATTCACAATTTTATCACTCTTTAAGTGTCCTTAGGAAGGCAAATCCGAAGCATGCAGATATATCACGTAAGTCTCAGGACTTAGTTAAAAGAAAAATGAATCTGCTGTATATTTTCAGGGTTGATGATGAGTACTTTTCCATGTGAACTATTATCTGTTTGGAGAAGGCATTAGTGATATAATACTAATAAATAGGCTCTTCTTTGGAATGTATATTTTGTTCTTTGCATTTATAGAAATGTAAGGTCCATGTGAAGGAAAATGACAATTTCAGAGTGCTCGGTGTTTGTCAGGCCATATGTGGCGTGCTGGGTTGAGTTATGGATGCCACATTTTAAAAGGTTCCTTGCAAGACCAGCATATGTTCAAAGGAAATGGAGTGGAATTAATGACATAAAAGAGCTTAGTGAAAATTTAGGGAATGTTGAGCTCGGAGATCCGAACACGTAGAAAGCATTTAAGAGTTGTCTGTAAAAAGTTGGAAGGCTTAAAAGTTATTCAATACACAGCCTTAGCCAATATTCTACAAAAGTCATACAGAATAAAGTTCCAAAGGGAACATCAATGATTAAAAAGGGGATGCTCTTTTCAAAATATATAGACATTGCTATAGCCCAGAGTAGAGTTGTGTAAGTGTAACCTAAAATATGTCAATAAAGAGCGAGAGGAAATAGGTATTGAAAAACATACTTCAGGTTGCTTCAAAACTAGATACGGTGGGTTAAAGAAACAAGACATCCATTTAAAAATAGTACAGTGAACATGGTTGTGATGCTTATATTAACTTTGTAGAGATTTTCTACTGAGCTAACCCCACACTAACCCATGGAACCACTACAACTATTTTCTTCTATTATTGTTTTCACAGATGGGGAGCTTCAGGCACAGGGAATTTAAAGAACTTGCCACAATTCCACAGCTAGCAAGTAATGGAACACAGTTGGAATTCATATGGTCTAACTCCAGAATTTAGGCACTAGATGAAACTGCCTATGCAGTTACATTATCAGCCCCTCGTAGGATATCTTTTCATTTAGTGTCCATGCTTATGTGCCAAGAGTGACACTGACTAGATTTAAAAGGTCCTTCAAGTGATCTTTGAGAAGTTGGATTTTTAATGAGTTTTTGATGATGCTGAGATAAGCTTATGAGCAAATGGTAGTCATTATTTTATAAGCTCAGAATGATATATTGAACTTTTACATTGGCCAGATCAAAAGCGCTATCTTTTGATTTGTAGTTAAGACAGAAACTTGTATACCTCTGCTGACTGCCAATTTTCACTCTATTTGGACAATCTTTTCTTTGACCAATGAGAATGTCATCCATCTTAATATTCTACTTCTTGAGAATCTATTCTTTGTGCCATTCAACAATGTCAGACTCCTTATTATTTGCCAACATGCTTCGCTACAGTCTTCCTTTGTCCTTCATGTATTCCCTGAGGTCTCCAAAAGCAGCTGTTGGGCTATATTTATTACTAACCTTCATTGCCTAAAGGAACATGTGTGAACCTCAGTGTACCTCATTGCAACAAACCTGTTCTTACATAATAATGGAATAACATTTTTCCAAAAGCAAGTAGTAGAAAGTTTTTAAATTTAAAAGAATACTGTGTCATCTCCTTGGTGAAGTTTGTAATAATATCTGACATGATAGGTAGTAGTGGTAGAACTATGTTTTGTTTGCAGAAATGATCCCTTGGTTTCAAATAGGAAGGTCATTTTTTTTTTTTTTGGAGAGAAGTTTGATGTGGTTTTGGTGCCATACTCAGCTGTTTCTCCCCATTTGCCCTCATTTAAAAGTCTTGTTTGTTTCCCATTTTAGAAGAGGTAGGGGAAGATAATTGCCACAAACTCTTATTGCAAGTACTTACATCTCTACTTGTATGCCCTGCTTTGTTTCCAGTCACTAAGAATTGATGGTTCTCTTGACAAAGATGAACCTTTCTAGCTGTGAACTCAATCTCATTTTATTCCACTGACTCAAGGACTATAGTGCAATAATCAATCTTTTTCCTGCATCAAATGTTAGGTTTTTTCTGCTTTGTTTTTAAGACAGGGTCTCACTCTACTCCAGGCTGATCCTGAACTCACTATGTAGCCCAGGAAGGCCTCAAAAACACAGCAATACTTGTGCCTCAGCCTCCCCAAGTGCTGGGATTGCAGGTGTACACCACCATGCCCAGGTTATGTGGTGTAGGGAAATCAAACTCAGGGCTTTGAGCTGACAAGGAAAATGCTTTAACTGCTGAGCTATGCCTCCATACCTTCAAAAGTTAAATTTTACTGAGTCTTCATAATTTTATTAACTTGTTTCTATTCTTCTTCATAGGATTTTATTAAAGCCATTCCAGAGAGAAATCTATGTTCCTTAGTTTCTTAGTACTTCAGAGAACAATCTTTTCTTATTAAGTCTCATATCTCTTAATTTGAAAGCGCCTCATAAATCAAATATATATCACCTACAATGAGATACATTAAAAAGTTTAAAAATACAATGTGTTTATTACACGTATAAGATCATTTTTTTCCTAAATGTTCACTTTTAATTTTATGAAATGAGATCTGCCTGTTCTTCCTGTTTCATATATCTTAATACAAAAGACAAAAATTCTCAATTTCTAAAAATTATTAAAATTGAAATGCTCTGAGAGAAACATGTCATAGAGAACAAAATCAAGAGATAGAATTCTTCTCTGGAGTGTGCTGTGAAATGCCTGCTGTACTAGAAACAGCAAATCTGCAGGTGCATGTATGAGCCGGGCATACCTGACACGTATCAAGCACAGCTACACACTTGGGAAGTCAAAAAGTACATAAACATATTCGAATCTGTAATATGTGACCAGGCAGATGCAGAAAACCAAAAGACCACTGACTGTTTCTTAGAGACTACTCCAGGAAGCTAGCAGAGAGAGTGGGAGTGGCCCACGCAGCAGGAACAAGTACAGTATCATGAAGGATTGGCAAGAAATGTTGCTTCAAGGAGAGAATAATCAACTATGCTGATCTCTACTGAGGAGTATGTAAAAAGAGAAACAATATTTGATTAACAATAAGGAAGCAACCTTCCTTTGACAATTAAATACCAGAGGCAGAAAGCCCAAAATTTTGCTAAAATATTTTCTGTCTGGAGTAAAATAAAAATAAGGGATACATGGAAAAGAATATCTATTGTTAGATGCTAAGGAGTATGTTTGGAAAATATTATACGAATTCCAAAGCCGTGAAGATGTGGCACATAACGTTAAGATGGCTGACATTGCTGGCATTGTTAAAGGTAGTATGGAAAGGGCTAAAGTAGTGAACAAATACCACATATGTATTAAAATTGCTTAATGTTAATCATTATAAAATTTGACAGAAAGTTTTAGAACTTTGGACAGAGGAGAGTTCTGAGTAATGTTCTCTGGGTTAGACATAGACCAGTTTTCTCCAAGGACAATCAATATTATTGATGTCTCCAGAATCTATCTTTAGTGTACTGTTACTAAGAAATATCATGTCCCTTAGTTTAACTTTGAGGAAGGATATACTTTTTAGTTCAGATATTTGTTTACAAATAGTTTAGAAATGAGCTAGGAATTTAATATAAAAATTCATAGAATATATTCCTTCAATACTATTTTCCTTAATAGTATTCCAGATGCTGACAGCTAAATAGTACTTTCACTGGCTCATGTACAAGAAAACAAACTTTGCCATGATCATCACCAGTACTTTTTATTTTTCACCAGAACTTATAATTATTGTTGATTAAAAATGAGAATATTCAGTGATTTGTAGATAGAACTTAAAATCATAAAAAATCACACACAGAGGAAAAGTTAACATTCAGCAGATTCCAAGTAGATCAAAATTTTATTCTAGTTTAGCTCATTATAAAATTTGATATAATAATTAGGAATCAG
This sequence comes from Ctenodactylus gundi, assembly GCA_004027205.1. NCBI lineage: Eukaryota > Metazoa > Chordata > Mammalia > Rodentia > Ctenodactylidae > Ctenodactylus > Ctenodactylus gundi. The sequence goes on along the minus strand of PVKB01003132.1, from coordinate 196,076 downwards.
CATTATTTCTGTTACTACTTAGCATTTATGTAGTATTAGTAGAAACAACAGAGATGATGATTGTTTTGAAAAGGACATTTCCTTGTACATAGTGGATCAGCAATTCATACCTGTCACACCATTTCCAAAAAAAAAAAAAGAAAACCACTTAGGATTCATGACAAGGTTTTTACGTCTATTCATTGTTATTACTATCGTCTGTTGAAAGGTAGGCCTCTGTGACTAAATGATGAGCTGTTCTGTCTAAAGTAACATGAAGACATTGGCTATGTTCCTAAAGCAGGGTGAGGGGCTGAAGGTGTAATACAGCTTTAGAGCAGTGTCAAGATCCTGGGTTTGATTCCCCACAACCATGTAAGTTTGGCCTGGTGGGAGGCATGCCTGTAATCCCAGCACTCAGAAGCCTGAGGCAGGAGGGTTTCTCGGAGTTTGAGGCCAGCCTAAGCTACATAGTAAATCCAGGACCAGCCTGGGCTGTAGAGTGAGACCTTGTCTCAAAAAAAAGTGGGAGGGTGAAACCTATATTCCACTTGAAGTTGGAAACACAAGTGGGCTCAGTTGTGACAGGTACAAATAGATCTATAGGGTGTTATATAATGTAATTAAAAGACTGCATTATACTAACCCTAACCCTTCTCTTATTACTCATTGTGTATATATGGTCACCCTACATGGAAAATAGGACCACGTTGAGAGCCTTGTCTTTCTTGTCATCTCCCATTCTCACAACTGGAGATATACTCTTACATATAGATTGTACCATAATTTCTAGGTATATTAATCTTAGAACGTCTACTGGACCTCTGTGGACATTTGAAATGAATACCTGGGAGATGGATGTAACCTCTAAATGCATTAATTTGAGAAGGCAGTTGTCCATCCTTTAAAGCAGGAGTCTCCAATCTCTGGACCATGGACAGCCACTAGTCCACTTCTTTGGAAGGACCTGGAGGCCCAGACAGATGAGCCGTGAGCAGGAGGTGAGCAGTGAGCTAAGCTCTGCCTCCTATAAGCAGCTCCTATTAGGTTCTAATGCAGATACTGACCATACAGGAAGCAGAGCTTCATTCCTTGCTCCCTTCCTGGGGCTGTTCCCACTTCAAAGCTATCCTCCAATAACCTGCTGCGGAAAAACTACTCCTTTCCCCATCCTTTGGAGACTGAACTGATCCCTGGTGTCAAAAAGTTGGGGACCACTGCTTTTAAAGTATTATCAACTTGCACATTGAATGTTGTGTTTTTGTGTTTTCCTTCATTCCTTTCTTCCTTCTTTTCTGTCCTTTCTATCTTTTCATTTTCTTGTAACTATGTAAACTGTCTTTTGTAACTGTGTTTCAAAGTTGTTGTAAGACTCAGACAATTGAATTTGTGAAAACATGCTTTATGATTTATGAAACATTAAAAACACTAAGGCCCTAAGTTTGTTCTTTCTTTCTTTCTTTCTTTCTTTCTTTCTTTTTCTTTATTTCTTTCTCTTATTTCTTTCCTCTTTCTTTTTCATGTATACTTTTTAGATTTTGCTGTATTACCCAGGCTGGCATCAAGACCATAGGCTCAGATGATTTTCCTACCTTAGCCTGCTGACTAATTGAGATTAAAGGCACATGCCATCACACCTGGATATACTTTTTTTTTTGAAACAAGGTCTCACTCTATAGTCCAGGCTGCTCCTGAACACACTGTGTACTTCAGGATGGCTTTGAATTTGTGGAACTTTCTGCCTCAGCCTCCCAAGTGCTGGGGTTATAGGCATGTACCATCACACCTGGATTTATACTTCACCTTTTTTGATTTTTAATACTGTTGTAAAGGTTAGTGAATGTGTTGGCTGATAGTTTGTAATATGTACATGGGAAGATACATTGCTATAAAATTATCTTAATTTATATTCCAGTGTCCCTTGGGAAAGGAGAAAACAGTGATACAATTTTCACATTAGTACCAGTGATTGTTCTGTAGCCTAGAATTGATCATTAGACAAAATGTCAAGAATTAGGGAATTTTTTTGCTATTACCCATTTTCCTTTGTACTGTGTGTACTTTGGGAAAGTTATGACATTTCTCTTAATTGACTCATCTAGGAAATAGATTTATCTCGAAGAAATGGAGTTAGCTCACCTTTTGTAACTATGTTTCAATGTTTGTATAAGGCTCAAACTATTGAAATCATGAAAACATGATTTGTAATTTACAGTGCATTATAAAAAGGTCCTAAGTTTATTAACACTGGGTAGGCTTAGCTTTTCTCTAGTCTACAAATTGCTTCAGGATAGTAATCTCACAAAAGATGAAGTGAGTGATCTAAAACTGAAGCTACTCTGTCCACTTTCTATAGCCATTCATTTATTGGGAAGCAAAGGATGTCACATGAAAAATAGCCAGGGTCATCACATTTCATAAAGGTGAGGACACAATGTAGAGTCATCATAAATATTAAATAGCCATATAAGATATCTGAACATATCTATTGAAATATTTTTGCTGTGCCTCTGAAATACCCCTTAGCATATTTAAATTATTAATAGGTATTTATAAAAATCGCTGACAGCAACGTGACACCCATTCATGTCTCTCAGGATCTTTTGAGATCCAAAAGACAGAAGAATACAATTCCCAAAGAAGTCTCAATTCTTCTAAAATATGTAAGTCATGAAATTTCCATAAGCTATCACTTTTCTAAGTCAGATTATTTTATTTTTGCCCCTATGTAAGGTTAATAGGGTTATTATATGTAGAGACAGAAAGCAACAGTAATGACTGGCCACCCACTTACGTAACATGCTACATGTGAGCACAAGTTCAGTAGGATGAATTCTCTTTTCAGGACAGGTTTTTCACTGCCAGCAATTGGATGCCATTGAAGGTCAACATAAACAATCTGTTTGATTTTCCGTGGTCTACAGGTCTCCTTTCCTGTACTCCACAAATAGTCATCAGTCATGCATTAGTACAAATGATGTTATTTGGATATTGCTAAATGGTAAATAAAAAATCCGACCAATGTAGCATAGAATGCTGGGAGTCCAGGAAAGCACGCTGCTCTTCTTAGAGGAGAAAAAAAAAAAAAAAACATGATCAGAATGAATACAAAATATTTAAAACCGCAAGGCAGAGACAAATTCATTATTCCTCTTTGACACGGAGGGTGAAAAGCTTAGGAGAACTGTCACTGGCCATTCTTCTTAAATCTTGCTGAGTGACTGCACTGGAGTATTATCTCAGTGTTATAGATAAAGCTTTTATCCAAGCTAAGATATAGTTTGAGTTCCAAGGCCACAAATCAAGGAGTGGGAATGTTACCTTGAGGAAAACCCATGATATTTAGAGAGAATTTGAATTTAATAGGGAAATGCAGGGAAATGTCAGCTAAGAGACATTCCAAATTTCCATTCCCTGGGCAAACATTCTGCTCTCACAGGCCTTAATGTTGTACTGCACACATGTCAGGAGAGCTGCGCATGTGTTACTGGTTCCCTTTCAAGCAGGTTTATGACATTTGCATATTTATAACGGGCAAAATTGAGTCCTCTCATCTGTGGAATTTCTTTTGCAGATTTGAGTCTGAGATTGTGACTGTCTTTCTGTAAGAAATGAGACCTGTGATTTTGGTGTGTAAAGGACTGGAATGCGTTAGCTCTAAGCCTTTGACTGGCACAATCAATCTCTCTTTTCTAATATACTATTATACAGTTTACGTTCTTAATGAACATTTTGCTTTGGGATAATGTCAGTTTTATAGAAATGTAGCAAAGATAGTAAAGACCATTCTTGCAGACCTTTCCCCAAGTTCTTCCAAATAACATTTTATATACACATTCACATTACATTTTTCAACACTAAGGAGTTAATATTAATTCATTACTATTAACTAAGCTCACTTTTAAGATTTATTTATTTATTTATTTATTTATTTATTTATTGAGACAGGGTCTTCCTCTGTAGTCCAGGATGGTCCTGAACTCACTATGGAGCCCAGGTTAACCTTGGATTCAGGGCAACCCTCTTGCCTCAGCCTCCTGCGTGCTGGGATTATAGGCATGCACCCCAGCTTATGTGGTGTTGGGGAATTGAACTTGGGTACTTAACAAGGCAAGCACTTTAACTACAGAGGCATTCCTCCAGCCCCAAGGTTTATTTTGATTATACAAAGTTTTAGACTAATGTCATTATTTGTTCCAAAATCAAAGGGATGATTTTTATGCCTAAATTTCTTGGTATGTCTGTGCTCAAAACTCAACAATGGCTCAAAATTATACTCCAAGTAAAAGCCACCACCGTGAAGTGGCCTATAATGCTCTATATTGTTTACCTCTCTATGACTGCTATTATTTGGATATAGTTTAAGTCTTTCCCATGGCCTTATATGTAGAAACTTATTTAAGAAGTATTAAGAAGGTAGAAACTTGATTCTAGTATAGTTGTTGGGGGTTGGAGTGGGGCATAGCTCAGTGGTTAGAAAGTTAGAGCACTTGCCTAGAAAGTGAGAGATCCTGGATTCCATCCTCTGGCACAGGGAACACATTAATGAATAGCTTAGTGTTGTGGTACACACCTGCAAATCTAGCACTCAGGATTCTGAGGCAGGAAGATTGCCTTGAGTTCTAGGCCAGTCTGGGCCACATAATGAGTTTAGAACCAGACTGAACTACAGAGTGAGACCCTGTCTCAAAAAAGTGAGACCTTTAGAAAGTTACTAAAATTAAGTAAGATCATTTGACTTCCTTACAAACAGTACAGTATGAGAAAAAAGACTACAGTGCAGAAATCTGTGAAACACTACCTACACCCCAGTGAATTAAGGTCATCATCAACATATTGGGAACATCCAATATTCAACCATGGTGCATAAGAAGAGACCAGAAGAGATAGAGGCAGATTCTCTCTCTCTCTCTCTCTCTCTCTCTCTCTCTCTCTCTCTTTCTCCCTCCCTCTCTCCCCCTCTCTCTCCTCCTCTCTCTCCCTCTCTATTTCTTGCAGTGGGTTGCTTGATACCAATTTGGGTCTAGATCTGTCAGCAAGAATGCACTCACCAGATGGGGACTCTACACCTTACAATCTCCTAAACTATGACTCAAAGTAAGCCTCTCCTCTTTATAATGTAGCCTGCCTCAAGTGTTACATTATAGTATCAAACACGCTAATACAACAACCAGTTATATTTCTGGTCTCTTCTTCTAACTCTTCTGTTCTCCTTCCCTTGATTCCTATGATGCACTTAGAATTCACCTTACTGTGGTTCGCTAAGTATACCAGTCACAGTCCTATTTTAGGTCTTTGCATTGGTGCTTCCAATCAATTGATTCTTGTGGAAGTCTTCCTCAGAAATATGGAAGGCTAATTCTCTCATCCTTTTAAGTCTTTAAGATCCACTTTATCAGTAATGCCCATCCTCAGCCTCTAACCCCTCCTTTAAGCTACACTCCCTGTTCTTATTGCTGTATTTACTTATCTACAAGGTGCTTGTCTGTTCTATTTAAGTAAACTTTTTTGTTTTGAAATAGGTTCAGATTTACAGATAAGTTTCAGAATAATATAAAGAATTTTTATAAGCCCCACACCCCTATCCACTGTTTCCCCTACCATTAACATCTCATTCAGCATTACTAATGCATGTACTCCATGGTTGGTTTGTATTTCATTAGTTATTTTCTAATATCCTTTGTCTAGTCTAGGTTCTTATCTCAGATGGCACATTATATCTTGTCAAGCCTCTTTAGCCCCCTCTGCTTTACCGCATTTTCTCTGAACTTCTTTGTTTACTATGACCTTGACAGTCTTGAGGAATGCTTTTCAGATAATGTGGTAGAATGCCCCTCATTTTAGGGTTCTCTGGTATTTTTCTTATGGTTACATAGGGGTTGTGGGTTTTAGGGAGAAAAGACCCAAAGGGAAAACACCATCTTTGTTACATCCTATTAAGAGACCAAACTTTTCATATGACTTACCACTGTTGATGATGACCTTGTTCACTGGGGTGTAGGCAGTGTTTGACAGATTTCTGCAATGTAGTTAGTCTTTTTTCTCACACTGCAGTGTTTGTAAGGAAGTCAGCATATGTACAGCTCAAAACTTAAAGAGTAGGGGGTTATGCTTTACCAAACACATAAAGTATTAAGCCTATTATAAGGGAAATTTGCATATATCTCTCCCTTATCTGTTTGATTATATGCATGTATTTACATAAACATGAACTTATGGATATTTATTTTGTGCATTTACGTGTAATCCAGTGCCACTTTACTTATTTTACTACTCAAGTTTTTCTAGCGTTTGCAACTGGGAACTCTTTCATTTAGCTCCTTTGTCCCTCTGGCATTTCCAATGCTTTTGACTTTTTAATAATTCCTTGCTTTCTTGCACTAAAAGTTACTCTAGACTCATTTTATGCAGTATAATCCCTGCCTGTAATTAGCTATTTCTTTAAAAAGCCATGATTATTTTGTTGAGATTCTTTAACATGGCCTTGCCCACCAGCACACATAAGAAAAGAACTATAACAATGGAATTCATAAGGCTAGAAAATGTGAGAACAAAAAAAAGACAGAAGTTAAATTTTAAATTCTTATAACTGAGTACTGAAAGGCGAATGTGTGTACATTCAAAACACATACAAGTTATCATTGCGTCAGTCAGTTTTCTTGGGCTAAACTTACATCAAATCCAAATAAGTGAATTGCTACATTAAATGAACTTAAGTCCACAGTGGGATAAACACACACACACACACACACACACACACTTTCAGCAAATGTTTCCAATGAAGGGCTCTGCTGGACCCAGACAAGAGGCATCAAGACATGGCCACTGCTGGCCATTATAGGGGTGGGAAGCTGAGCTAGAGTGGTGTTTTGAGTGGTGAATTGAGACCTCTGCAGAAGATTACATAGGTTAAATATTGCATGGTTTCTCTGATTTGGGAAACCCAGAATACAGGAGTTCTATAGAACCACATGGGTGTGATAGTGGGAGTTACAGGGGGATGGAAAGGGGATGGAAGGGCAAAAATGGGGAGAGGAAGGGATTGTAATGTTGATGTGAGATACATGCACACAACATGTTCAAGGTCATTGTAACCTTTATGTATCACATATATGTCTATTAATAAATATGGGGGGAGAAAAGCCATGATTCTTTTTACTGGAGGATGGAATTAGACGCCAACATCTAGGTACTGGTTGTATTTCTTACTGTTAAATTCTGTCAGTGAACAGAGCCAAGAAAATGTGTTTGTAGACTTACTAATGTATATACACACATCTACAAGAATGTCTGGTCTATACATTTGTACTTGTATTAAGTAGAAGACGAGTTCTTAATGCTTTTGCAACTCTACCCCAATGCAACAAGGCTCATGGGGCTTTCCCCTTTGCTCACCTGTCACCTCCCTCTCCAACTATGGCAAGCCTGGTTCTGATCATTCACTTCACTTATTTGTTTGCCCAGTCCCACTATATATATGCTGCAACAGTGTCAGAATTATTAACCTGTCTCTCCGTGACAGTTTGCCATCTAAAGTAGCATTTGTATGGACCATTCTTTTTGTCCAAAGGAACTCAGATCAATACATTTTTCCCTTCTCCTTCAATGAAACCATGGCATGCATTGTGGTAGATTAGATATTTTCATTACAGTTTTAGTTCCATTCTGTCATCCCCAAGTTTCTGGTTAACTTTAAAATAAATTGTACATAATAAACTTTGTTGTGCTATAGGTTTTAACAAATGAATAACTTTATGCATCTACTACTGTGCTATGATACACATTAATTCCACAACTCTAAAACATCCTTGGCATTTCCCAAAAACTATATCACTTCTTTAAGACCCTGATATCTATTACAGTATTTTCTGTCCTTTTTTTTTTCCTGTTTTCAAATGCCATTAGAAAGGAATGATGCAATATATAGCCTTGTCAAAATGGTTTCTTTCACTTAGAAAATGCGTTTGTTTCATTGATACTGTGTAAAAATTAATACTTATTTCTTCAGAGTTCATGATATTATGGAGGTATTACAATTTATTAATTTATTGAGGGTTATTTTGTTTTATTTAATATTTTAGTCATACTGAACAAAGCTATCATAAACATTCTTTCAAGTTTTTATGGGGACACGAATTTCCAGGACAAGTAAATACCTAAGACTACGATTGCTGGGCTGTATGATAGGTCTGCATTTCACCTCATAAGACACTGCCAGACTGTCTTCTAAGTGATTAAAGTCCCACCAGGTTTTGTTCCCTACAGCAAGCAAATAATGAGCTTTTTAGTCTGTTCTGTTGGTCTGTGTGTCTTCTTTCACAGCTGCTATGCTCTCGTGGTTTTATAGCTTCCCAGTGTGTTTCAAGTTGGGTAGTATAGCTCCTCTTTGGTCTTCATGTACCATAGCATGGCAGGTGTTTATGTCCTTTGCCTATTTCATATACATTTTAGTTATTCTGTGAATGTCTACAAAATAGCTTGCTGTAATTTTCAGTTAGATTTTACTGAATATGTAAAGTGGGATAAATTTATATCTTTGCAATGTTGAATTTTCCAATCCAAAAGTGGACTATCTCATTTATTTAAATTTTCCTTGATTTTTAAATTAGTGTTTTCTATTTTCCACATATATGTTCTGTTCTGTGGTTTGTTAATTTTGTACCAAATTATTTAACTTTTACTTTATTACAAATGGTATGTGTATATATATATAATATATTTTACAAGTTCTGTCTTTTCATTACTGCTATATAGGGAAGAAGTTGACTTTTGGTATTTACCTGCATTAAGCAAATAGGTAACCATTACTAAGTTTATATTATTTCCGGGATATTCTTGGTGATTGGTTTCCTCCCTCTAAGTTCTTTGAGATTTTTTTCATAGATGTTTATTTCATTAACAAATAAAAGTAGTTTCATTTCTTCCTTTTCAGTTTATCTTCTCTTGTCTTATAGCACTTTCTAGGAATTCAATACAAGGTTGAGTGAGAGTGGGAAGATAACCTTGACTTGTGCCTGATGTAAGGGAGAAAATGTTCTGAATGTAAACATTAAGTGTGATGTGTGCTGAAGAAGTATCACAGTGGTTAAAGTGCTCACCTGTCAAGCACAAGGCCCTGGGTTCAGTTCTCTAACTACCATATAATCTGGGTGTGTATTCCCAACACTTGGGAGGCTGAGGCAATTGGATTGATGTGAGTTTCAGGCCAGCTTGGGCAACAGAATGAGTTCAGGACCAGCTTTGACTACAAACTGTGACCCTGTCTCAAAAAAAGTGTGACATGTGCTGCATATTTTTCTTGCCTATCCTTTATCAGGTTAAGATAGATACCTTTTACTCCTAGATATTTGAAATTTTTATAAGTGGTTATTGCATAATCTTAAATATTTTTCTGCATTTATTGTTAATATGATGAGTTTTGTTTTTTAGCCTGTTAATAAGGTGAAATAAATTGATTTATTAAGGGTAAACCAGTATTGTATTTTTGAATGAAATTTAGTAGGCCATGATGCATGTTTTCTAATACATTGTTGGAGTTAATTTGCTAATATTTTATTGAAGATCTTTATGTCCATGTTAACAAATGATAAGGGTTTATTGTTTCTTCAATGTCTTTTTAAAACTATGCAGTTAATACTATCTTCATGAGACAATGTTGAGAGTGTTCATTTCTCTTAGACTATCTGGAAGGGCTTGACATGTTGGAATTACTTCTTGAGCATTTATTTAATTTTTTTCTTTGACTGTTTTGTGCTGCTATACCTGAGACAGGGGAATTTATAAAGAATGAAAATCTATTTTCTCATGGTTTTGGAAACTTCAGTCTAAGGCCAAAGCACTGACAGCTTTGGTTGCCTCAGTTTGTTTCTATGATGGATCCTTAAGTGATGCATTCTATAGACTCTGTTGTCTAGGGGAAAAGAAAGCTGTGTCCTCATGTGGCACGGGTGGAATAAATGGACAGATTCCTTCCATCGACTTCACTTTTATGAGAACTTAATTCCATTACAGGATTCCACCATCTTGACTTAAACAACCTCTTAAAACTGTTTTACTGGTCATTAAGTTTCAATGTGAATGTGAACCTTAAGAGCATAGCAAATTAAGTTATATGGGCCTGGTGGTTCTTCTTTGAAGACTGTTAGTTACTTAATGTAACTAACATGTTTGTTGAGGTTATTTATTTCTCCTTAAGCAAACCTCAATTAAGATACTAAGTCTATGGGTGTAGGATTACTTGTGATATTTTCTTATCATCTTTAATGTTCTAAGATCAGAAATAATGACTGTGATTTCTGACTTTGTATCTTTACTCTGTTATTGCTGGTCTTGACCTTGATTGCTGAAGTTTTTATAATTTTAATGATATTTTCTGTGCCTACCTTACCATTTTTCTCTGTATCTTTGGTTTTCTATGATTTGAAGTAATGAGACTAGAGATGTTTGTGTGTGTGAATGTGCACATTTGTGTGTGCTTATGTCCCTGTGTCCTGCCTAGGATTTTCTGAGCTTTTTGATCTATGATTAATACTATTACCAGTTTCTTTCAGCATTTTGGTTAGGCTAATCTATGTTAACCTATCTTTAATGTCACTTCTACTATTCTCAGCCTTGTCAAATCAGCTCAGGATAATTTTTGAATTATTCTTGAGTGTTACTATGTTTTGTTTGGTTTTTCTGATTTCTACAATTTCCTTTTAATTCTTTCTAATGATTATGTCTCCTTTCTTATACTACCCATCTAGCTTTGTATGATAGCTATCTTTTCCATTAGACCTATAACATGTTAATCATAGCTAGTTTAAATTCTGTGTGATAATTCCAACATTGGAGTTATATCTGAATTTGGCTCTGTGATTATTTTTTGCCTTCAAACTTTCTCTTCTTTTCTTTTAGCAGGATATTTATTTATTTCTTTAGCTGAAAGCCAGACTCATCATATGGGGTAGTGATTTCTAAGTTAAATGTATTTTTAGTTTTAGGGCTTCTTTTAATCTCTCCTGATTTATGCTTGTAATAATTGTACCTGTGAGCATAAGAAGCCTCAAATTCCTTTCATGTCTTTTTTTGGAGGGTGAGGGGCTCTCTTCCTCCCCTTGTGATTTTCTAGTACTCCTTAGAGAAAGTCTACGTCTTGCTGTTATCTGGACTAGAACCAAATATTTCTGTTCCTGGAGGCTAATGGTGTGATTGTGAAAGGGGAAGCCTTCTCCAATTTTCTGATTACTTGTGAATACTCCAGTACATTGTGGGTTGGCGCATTGGAGATGTGGCTCTTGCAAGTATTTCTGTCCTTTCTGTAGGGTTACAGCTTTGTCCTCCTTCACCTCTGTTTCTTTTCTCACTGCAGTAGTTATCCTACAGAGTATGTAGTCATTGTCATTGAGGTCCTCTTCTTTGTACATTTAATCTTTTTTTTTTCCCCATAAACGACACAAAGAGATTGTGGCAGAACAGAATTCCCTTCATCCAGCTTGAATAGCATGTCCCTAGTGTCAGCTGGCAATTTCAGACATCTGGAGATTATGCCTTTTGTTTTCGAACCCATAAAAGTCTGAGCGGACTTAACATTAGTGACTCTTCCCCTTCTTCAGCTGGGGTCATTGTGAGGGCAAGAGCTTTCACAAGATTCCTGTAGAATTCCTTTTGCCTTGGTTCCTGTAGGAAAAATAAATTCAACAACCTTAAAAGTATTAGTGTCTCTCTATAATTGTGGCTCCCAGGAGCTTGTGGGCTGTCATGATCCCCCACAACCAGCTTCTAGAAAGTCATCACATTTTCAGTTTAATATTTCTTTCTGTTTATATGCTGTTTTATGCTTCTTGATATATGTAAGTAAAGACAGATTTCTAGCTGGACAAGGAATCTCTGTAGATTTGGGGGTGGTGGTGTGCCCTGTAATCTCAGTTCTCTAGGTTAGGAGTAATGGTTTATAAGCTTTTCATATGTCTGAGCTCTGCAATGCAGTTTTAATAAATTATGGCATCTCATTTTTAAATTATGGGTCCATGGTTTCTTGTCTCTTAATTCAGAGTCTACAATCTTCCAAGATTCAAATATTCATTTTCTCAGCCACAATATATAACACCCACCAAATAAATACCCAAGTCACCAAATTTGTTAGTCATTACTACTTAAATCAGGAATTAAAATGATTTAAGATTTCTTTCTTTCTTCTCACGTTAGACCAAGACATTGATACATGTTGTGTGATTTACTAAAGGTCATGCAGAGTTTATGACATAACTGAATGTTCTGTCTTAGTCCAACTGTAGGGATAACCAAAAGAACAAATTACCTGATGTTCCCATTTACCTGTAGCAGTTGTCATTTTTAAGCAAGCTCATATTTCACTTCTTTATTAGCCTTCTGTTGCACATGGTGTTTAATTTTAATATTGATTTCTTAGATTCAAGTAAAAAACATTCTCGTGTAAGTTATGTTTTGACCCAGTCATAATGCTTTTTATTAGCAATTAGTTTTAATACCTATTGCAATGAATTTTGAATTCTTACTTAAATTTAAAGAAAGTAAATAATTGAAAAGGCCCATGAGACTGAAATGAAGGAAAATCAGGACTGAAACTCAGTTTCATACTCTTAAACCTCATTTAGCCTCTTCTTTACTTACAAAGGCAGCTGTTTATAGGATGATGCTGACCATTTGCTATAACTGCCTACTCTATTTTTAGTACGAAAGAATGCACACCTGCTTCTCAGCTCTGCAAAGCATGCTTTCCAAGGTAAGCTTCTGTGCAAAGTGAGTCCTCAAAAATATTGCTTATCACTCACGCTCTGTCTTTGCAGTTCCCTTCAAAGGCTGCAACTGCTAAGTGGAATAGAAACAAGAGCATATTTTCTATGCTATAATATTTTCTTGAAATAGTAGGTGCAGATTTTTGGCATTTTGTTATATATATATATATATATATATATATATATATATATATATTGCTACCAAGTTTGGACATCATGACACTTCCATTCTTGTTCACATCATTTGCTCATCTACAGTAGGTTTTTATATTTCAAAATATAGTTGTTTGTGGACATAGGCAATTATTTTTCTGTACTGGAAACACTGTAAGGAAAAATATGACATACGTAGTGGTGTAGCTGTAGGACTTACGAAATTTGGCCTAAAACTGCTTTCTACATATTGGCCTGAAGGATTTCCTAGTACTTTGTACATTATTAAGTGAAATCTAGTTCGATGTATAAACAGAATGTATAAACAGAATGTAACCAACTACTCTAACAAGTAGCTAGTTTTTGGCCAATCTCAAGTTGCCAAACACAAAAACTAGGTTCAAATACCACAGGTGCAAACTGTAATCGTTAGGACTGTCACTTCCTTTTCTCCAATATTAGGGCTTGGAGGTGTATGTCGTGGGTCAGCATTCTGAGCCATTTTGATCAACACTACTGCCTAATTGTAGAATCAAACACAAAGCCAGTTAAGACCTGTAAAACTTGATTTAATGTTTTCTTTTGAAACATTTAACGAAGTGGCTGAATCAGCAGGGACCGTCCCTAGTGCTGTGACTTGGGAAAAATGTGTTGGTTTGTATTACAGTTGATAGATTTTTCTCAAAATAGATGCTCCTAACAGTGCAGTGCTCTTTAGGCCTTAAATGTTCCAGTAATTTTCTTCCTAGGCAAATTCTGGTGTAATGGGGAGAAAAAAGTTATGGAAAATTTAAAATCTCATTCTTTCTCTCAGCTTTCTCTTCTCTTTTCCTCTTTTCTTTAATATTTTCTTTCTTTCCTCCTTTCTCTCCTCTCTTTTATTTTACCTTTTTCCTGCTTTTTCTTTCTATACAAGATCTTTCCATGTCACACAGGGTGTTCTTAAACTCATGAACCCAAGCAATCCTCCTGTCTCAGCTTCCCAAGTTCTGGAAATATAGGCATATGCCTCTCACCCACCACCATTTAAACTTTTTATTTCTCCTATAAATATCACAGAGACTGAAGGGAGTTAGACTGGACTCACTAGAGCACATTTCAAAGACCTTTCATTAGATTTTCTCTATTTTTGCCTGAGATGTTTTTACTCCTGCTCACATTATCCATTTTTTAAAAATCTGTCATGTGATCAAACACTGAGACTGCCAGGTGCTGTGGCACCTGAAGTCTCACCTGCTGAGCAAGCTACCTTGGGAGGAAGGAACATGTGAGCCTCCCCAGGATGTGAGGCCAGCCTGAGCAACCTAGCAAGATCCTGTTCCAAAAACAAAATGTAGAACATGGTAGCTAAGGAACATTGTTAATCTTAATGCCTCTTCTTTACCTTAAAATATATGTAACCACTGTAGCTTGACAGTTCATAACTTGGCACTAATATTGCACTAATGAGTATTTGAAAAATTGATTTAGAGGTAGTAGTGGTGGGAAGAATACTTCAAAGACATAGTCCTATCTGTGAGATACTCTGTAGTATTTATCTACTGAATTCCATCATAGGAGTTAAAATAATTTCATGTGCTTAAGATATTATTTTGCATACATAGCATACATATACTTGCTAATATATATAATACTTTAAAGAAATATCTTGTCCTCAAATCTTTGCCCTTAATTTGCATTTGTTACTTTGTTCATTCACTTACATTACATGTTTTGATAGAACTACTTAAGGGAATAGAGTTACCTGATCTCCCTCTAATAGTCACCTAAACCTACTCATCCAAGAACTCTTTATTTTTTTCATTTTAGGAATCTTTTGTAAGAATACTGACAATAATTTTAACTCAATATTTATTTAGCTTTGGAGGATGATTGTATTTATACCCAAGTGTGGGTTCATGAGTGCACACACGCGCAAACACACACCACTAATATACATAATTTATGAGAATGTAAATAATATTTTCTTTTAAGGGTTTCTTAGTGCAGCTTCTTTCTTTTTCTTCTTAGAGTATTTATTCCTTTCTCTTCTTAGTTTTCATATTCCCATCATATTCTCTCAAGAAATTGATCCATGTTAAAAACATTGAATACTTTTCTTCACCCTAATCTTAGTATAAATTAAATGGTTTATTTACCCTGCTATAGTAATTAGGCGCCATTGCTTTAAACAGTTAGAATAGCATTGTACAATATTTTTGCATCTATTTCCCATTATTATTTACCTTGGAATATAGAGCACCCTTCACACCAATGGGTCAACTTCAAATTAATTGTAAGATCCTTTAATTTCTATGTGTGGAGCTTGGTGTCGATATATCTCAATTCCACAATTTCTCAATTCATGTCATTAAATTTTCTTTTCAACATTAAAATACACTATATACATCTATGTACAAATGTTTTACATGTAAATACACACATACGTTCACAAAATCTTTAACAAATAAGAATGTAGGAGTAGGATTTTTGAGCCAAAGTTAATATATATTTTAACTTCTAATACATTGTTTTGAGTTTAATTGTGTAGCCTAAAGATATGTCGAAGTCCTAAACCATTGAACTTGGGGATTTTTATGTTATTTATAAATAGAGTTTTTGTAGATGTAGTCAAACTAAGTCACACTGGGTTAAGATGTGGCCTAATCCAATGACTGGTGTCCTTTTAAGAAGAGTGCAATTGAGACACAGATACACAAGGGAGGAGATGACATGACAATGATGAATGTGGAAATTTTTTGTGACTTGTGTGTGAGCCAAGGGACACCAAAGATTGCCAGAAACTATCAGGATAAAGAATCAAGGATGGATCATCCCTAGGCCACGTGAGAGAGTATGGCCCTGTGTACACCTTGATTTCAGAATTAGATCTTGGAGAAGTGTGACAGACTATATCTCTGTTGTTTTAAGCCAAGTTTGCAATTTTGCAATATTTTTTTAGAGTAGTCCTAGGAAACTAATAGAGATGATTAGATTAGTAGTCCTAAAGTTGAGCAGTTTTGTCTTGGTTCTTAGGTTACAATGATAATCATTTCAGTGTTATTCAGAATATAGTTGTTGCTGGGTTTTGGTATAAACCCTATCTTAAGAGGTTTCCTTTTATTCTTGTTTTATGTAGCACTTATACTAATAAGGCTCTGAGTTCTATCAAATGATTTTTTAACTTTCTTGATATGATCGCAACATTATCTTACTTCACTTTTGATAGATTATGTTAATATCCTTTATGGTAATTGATCCGTCTTCCATTCCTAGAATAAACCTGATCTTCATAACTTGGTATTCTTCTGACTTTATTTTCTAGTATTTTATTTTGAATGTTTTATCTATATCCATAAATGAGATTGGATTTTACTTTGTGTGGCTATAAACTATGATACTAAATCCTGTTAGCTTCATAAAATACACTGGAGAATTTTTATCCTTTTTTTCTGCTTCTGGAACACATTAGTTTACTTTAAACTTAGTTTTTTATTTCAATATCATATAGGTCTTACTTTTCAATCCCTCTGTTTTTTGTGACTTTTAAAAATGTTTAATATTTTATTACAGTAGAAATTATTATATAGCAAATTTCTTACCACCCAGTACTAAGCTTTATCTGCAATTGGAATGTTGGCAGGAAATTTGAAATATCAGAGATAATTTGTGATTTAAAAAATCAATTTTATGATATCATTTATCTGCCATTGCCTTCCAAAAGCCAGGCATTTCATCCAAGTACTAAATTGAAATAACAAGGAACTGTCTCATTTGTCTTTTTTCTCCCATTTTATTAATATGTATATATGTGATACATGTTTACATTGAGCTTGAGTGTTTTGTGCAGATATATATTGCTTCAGTTACAAACCCTTCCCCTCTCCCTTTTTTGACCCACCAATACCCTCCCCTAACTTCCCCCTAAGTCTCACTATCCTCCCCATTTACTTCTATGAATTGACTATTTTCTGAGTTTCTCATATTAGAGAAGCTATTCAATATTTAACCATCTGTGTGTGACTCACTTCGCTGAGCATGTTGGTCTCAAGTTGCATCCATCTACCTTAAAAAGCCTCAAAACTACCTATCTTTATAGATGAGTAGTACTCCATTGTGTACATATACAGCAATTTAGGTATCCATTGGTCTGTTTATGAGAAACTCAAAGCACTTGCCTTCAAAGTAGGAATATGACAAGACTGTCCACTTTGACCACTCTTATTCAACATAGTCCTCGAAACCTTTGCCAGAGTAATCAGGAAAGAGAGTGAACAAAAGTGAGTACGTACCAGAAAGGAGGAAGTCAAACCATCATTTTTGGCAGATGATATGATTATCTACATAGAAGACCCCCAAAACTCCACCACAAAACTCTTAGAAACAAAAAATTCATCCAAATTGCAAGCTGCAAAATCAATACTAAAAAAAAAATCAATAGCATTCCTCTACACTAACAAAGTCACTGAGAAAGAGCTCAGAATAATTGCACTCTCGATAGCCCATAAAAATTAATTACCTAGTAGTAAACCTAACTAAGAAAGTGAAGGACCTCTACAAAGAAAATTATATTATACTCAAGAAAGAAATTGAAGATGTCAGAAAATGGAAAGACACCCCCTGTTCTTGGGTAGGCAAAATTTATATAGTCAAAATAACTATACTGCCCAAACTGATACTCAAGATTCAATGCAATCTCTATCAACATACCAACAACTTTTTTCACAAACCTGAATAAAACATTCCTTAAATCCATATTGAACCCAGTTGCCTAATCATGTGGTGCTCCCAGATGTGGTGTTACCCACTAATGATATTGAAGAAGGATTTGTATCTCTCCAGTTAGCCCCAATCTCTGAAGTGTTAAATAGGTTCATCAGATACTGAATTAGAGTCATACAATGCCACAACTTCAGAAGATGGGATCTAGATGCTTGAATTAGATCCTGGCTTATTAAGTTTCTATTGAGTGTACGTTTGCTCATCTGTGGAGGTAATGGTGGTGTCTGCTCCATTGGTTAGCTGTGAGAACTAAATGCGTTAGCAGATACAGCACCTGTGGAGTGGATGCTGTGGGCCCGGTACAGATAAGCACTTCAAGTTAAGAAGCACTATTCTCACAGCTTCTGGGAGATGCTTGCTGATGCCTCAGAGTTGAGTCCCCACATGAAACCGCAGGGTAATTGCTCTGAATGAGGTTATGCCCTATCTCAGAGGCTGAATATGACCAAACATTGCTCATTTTTATCTGGCCCTCTTGTTCCACTCCTGAAGAATGTTCAGAAGCCATCCCACTTCCAAGCTCACTGTGGCATTGGTTGATACTCATATGCCCAGCTTTACCTCCTGATCAGTCCTGCATCTCATGTCCTCACAAAGGAGTTGTTAACATAAGAGTCCCTTGTAAGAATGCTGCATGCCATCTGTCTCAGAGTCTATTTCCAGGAATGCACGGCCTAAGACAATGCTTAAAACGGAGCTTGGTAAATATTTAATGAATGCTGTTATTACAAACTATTGATATTATTATCATAAATCTTAGTGCCGAATCTTTTCTGGTAGCCACAGAAAGTCTGTTCAGTGGTGCAATGCTAGAGTCTGTTCATTTGCTACTGGCTGAAGTCACACCTGTGCTTGTGTCCTAACTCTCAGCAGAGTGATGATGGAAGAAGGTTTACAACTCCCAACACGGAAAATTTTTCTATCTGGGTAGAGTCGTGGGACCTGTTATGTCACATCATCGAATTCACCAAAAAGCAATAATAGAATCGGGTATTTCTGGTTTGTAACTCAAAGCTCAGTGTGTGCTACACTGTGTTGGTGTAAGCTGCCAGACAAAACACATTTGAAGCCAAATGTTAAAAGCAAAAAAGGAAATGGACTTAAATGTTGAGAAAATATTGATTAGTGTTTTGTACAATTCTGAATTTTAGTCATGAACTTCCTCAATCTAGCCTACATTAAAATCTGTGTGTGTGGGTGCGTGATGTGTCTCTTTGTGGGTAAGTGCAGATTATTTGAAATACTTAAGCAGACATATTTCATCCAACACATGTACATCAAGGAAGTGTAGCAGTCAAGTATGTGGCTACTGAGATTAATTAAAGATGGAAGACAATACCTAAAATTGGCATGAGGGGAATAGAATCTTTTTATTAATGTTATTTTTCTTCCAGTAAACTGCCTGAAAGCAAATGTAACATCCATCCTGAATGCTCTTAACAATAGTTTATAGAAAATCAGAAAATATCACAAGTTAACAAGTTGACATCAACATGATTATTTTATTAAATTTTGAATTTAAGTTCATCCAACTAAAGCCATCCAGTTTCTGCTATTCTTTGAGTAGTTGTCAGTATTTTTGGTGTACTATTTCTACTTGTGCTGAAAAGAGATTTACAGTTCACGTGAGAGCAGTTTCTTATATCCTTCTGAAAGCTCATTATTAAGATTTTGCTGTTTATTCTCACACTTGTGCTAGAATTTAATGGTTTAATGATGTCACTCATCAAATAACTCTTTTTAATATACCTTTCAAGAATCTCTAAGGTCTTCAACAATGCTGAACAACATGGAAGACTGATAAGGCAAAGTGATCGTATAGTGACTGAAGAAAATTGTATATTTCCCCTTTATTTTGAGCATTTCATTGGGAAAACTAAGTCAACACCTTGAATAACGGGAAACAAATAACTCCAATTGAGAATGGGGCATATAATTGCTACTAAAACACTGATAGTACCAAAAATGAGGTTCCCAGTTAAGCATACCACTGACCGTTTCTTTACCATTTTATAGTCAATTTAGTACAAAACATCTGATTAAAAAACACAGAAAGTTTTCATTAATAATTTATACTGAAAAGCCACTCCTAGCAAACTTTTCTGGCCATGCAAATTCTAATATAAGACAAATTGAAAAGAATTAATTTGGCCTTTGAGGCAAATTTAAATTTCTAAGAGGGTAAAATAATTAATTATTTTAAAGCATTCCACTTGTCCTAGAAGCGGCAGTTTTAGTTCATGAATAGTACAGGAGGGTCCTGGAGACAAAACAGAGCTATTTGTCTCCATTGATTGACTTGAAATTAGATTAATGCAATCATGCTCCAATTTGGGTATCTTCAAATAAAGAATAAAAGCTCAAGAAGAGGGAATTTAAGCAAGTTGGGAAATAAAATGTGGTGATTTTAGGGATTATTTGCATGGTAAGGAAAATTAATCTCAAGATTAAGAACTTATTTTTTCAAATATATTGTGGCATGTGCCAAATTCCAAACTGCAGCATGAAACATCGTGCCCTTTCTGCAGCCTGTCCGTTTTTTTGAAACCAGAGCTGTCCAACTATTGAACTGGCAAGTCAGGAGGAGTCACAACGAAGTGTGATATTATTCAGAGCACTCCCAAGGTCATTACGAAATTAGCCATCAGGTTTTTCTCCAGATGGACGTCCTCCTGTATGACTGCGATATTTGTGTTTTCAATTTTGAATGAAATTCTTTTCAAAAAATGAATTAAATTTATTTTAACTGATACATTGCAATATGAAAGTCGGATTTATTTATAGGGTGCTGCAGAATATTTTGATACATGAATACCTTGTGTAATATTTACATCTGGTTAATCATATCTGCTTGCTCAGTTATCATTTAGTAGTGGTGAAAACACTGATGATTCTTCTAGGTTTTTGAAATACACATTATGTTATTAGTCAAATTAGTCATTCTGCTTACTATGACACAATGGAACTTCTTACCCATATCTAAGTATTAATTAGTACCCACTGATCAACCTTCTGTTCCTCACATCCTCCTGCTATCTTCACTCTCTTTATACCCCATTTCACTTGTGTATGAGATCCTTGTTTTGTATTAAAAGTATGAGTGAGATCATAGTGCTTCTCTTTCTGTGCCTGACTTACCTGATTTAGCTGAAACCTCCAGCTCCAGCCAAGTTACCCCTAACAAGTGAACCTTATTCTTTTGTGCGACCAAAAAGTGTCACATTGTGTAAATGTACCATGTTTTCTTTATTTCCATTTATTGGCTTTTTGAGTATTCCTATAATAAACAGGAGAGTTAAATCAATGTCTCTTCAATATACTGATTTCTTTATATTCATGCACACCATATGTACCAACAGTGAGATTGCATAATCATATGGTAATCCTGTTTTTAATTTTTTGAAGAATCTTCATATTATATTCCACAATGGCTATAGCAATTTGCCTTTCTGCCAGAAGAGAATCTCTTTCCTTTCCTTTTCTTTTTATTTTTTTTTTAATGAATGAAAGTCTTGCTTTGTAATTCAGACCTATCTTGAACTATTTATGTAATCCAGGCTGTCCTCAGACCAAAGGCAATCCTTCCGCTTTTGCCCCCTGACACCTGGGATTACAAGTGTGTGCTGAATCACCCAGCGAATTTTTATGTCATTCTGGAGAATCAAGCCCAGGCACTTGTGTGTACTAGATCTAGACTCTAACCACTGGGCTGTGTCCTTAGCTTAGGGGTTCCTTTTCTGTCATTCTCACCAGACATTTGTTAATTTTTTGTCCTTTTAATAATAACTACTCTTTTTGGAGTGAGATAATTCATTGTGATTTTCATTTGCTTTTCCCTGGTAATTAATGATATTAATCATGTTATATACACATTGGCCATTTATATGTCTTCTATTGATAAAATGTCGATTTAGGTTTATTGTCTATTTTTAAACTGAGTTATTTAGATTTTTGCTGTTGAGTTTTTTTGATTTTCAGGTTTATTCTGGATATTAGTCGCCTGTCAGATATACAGCTGGCAGTTATTTCTCTTATGATACAGGTTTTCTCTTCACTGCCTCAGTTGCTTTGTAGAAGGCTTATTTATTGCTTTAGATGCAATTTCATGGTCTTTTTTTTTTTTTTTTGCTTTTTTCCTGTGATTTTGGAGTCTTCTTGAAAAATTCATGTCTTGAAGAATTTTTCCAGTTTGATTCTGATAGTGCCATAGTTTTGTTTTTTCTTAAAATTAAATCTTTAATCCATTTTAAGGTTTTTTTGTAGTTTGTGTCAGAATCTGAAATGGATGAATGAATAATTTTGTTACATGCTCCAAAAATCTGAATGGATTCTTGTGAGAGTCATGAGATACATGTTATAAGTCAGTAGACACTCAAGAATAATTTTCATAATAATTATAAAGAGGTTAAAATCTAATATTTATGGAGTGACTAATTACTGCCAGGACTAACTTGAAAATTTCTGTATATACCATTTTTGTCCTCAGAACTATTCTCAAAGATTGGCATATGGACCCTTATTTTGATAATAGTAGAAAAATGTGTTAAAGTGTCACAAAGTGAGGTGCAGGAAATACTTGAGTGTGGTACGGTGTGAGCAAAAACCCCTGCCTTCTTCACAGTATCTATAAGAATTGGTAGGTAAAGACATAAACATATGAAAATAAATTATCTTTGATAGAGTGGACAGTTTATGGACTGCATTTGTTTAGCATGTCATCTGACCTATGGTAATTTTTTTTCATATTTGGGGGAAATAAGAATTCATAGAGAATTGCCATGGCATTCCACAAAGATTTGATAGACACAATGGAACTCAAATAGTAAAATTTTAGTGGGAGGAAAGGCTAACATCAAGGCTAATTTTAGTCTATTATGTTATATTTCAGCATGGATTACCCTTTTGTTTAGCATTTATAGTATAGGGTAAAATTAGTTGAGATCATCTGTTAACCTGACATAATGAAATAGAAGAGAAAGACAGATCGTGGACATGGGAAATGAGACAAGTATGGGTGATGGTAATGAAAATTTTATTTTTTAAACCAGGTATTTTGGCTATAAATATACCAATGGGAGATTTCTGAAATTGGTTATTATGTTATATATCTAATCCATATTACCTTTGATATTAGTTTTATTTAAGCAAACTACCATAAGCTTGGAATCTTCAAACCACAAAAAGTTACAGTAATACAATTCTGAAGGGTTAAAGTTCTAAATACTTGTCAGTTGGTTAAATATGAAGTTCCAGCAGGGATATGATCTTTCTAGGAACTCTAGAGGAGAGTACTAGTTAGCTTTTCTTACCATAATGAAATACCTGACGTGGGATATTTGTAGGGGGAAAAAGAGGTTATTTAGCTCACAGTTCTTTTGATTCAAAGCCCAAGCAGCAAAGTTTAAGCAGAACAAAGACTGTCCCTTAGCTGCATATAACTTCAAGGCTCATTGCAATGGTGGAGCACGACAGAGCAAACAGATTACTTATGAGTGCCATGAAACAGAGTGAGCAGGGGAGGACCAAGATTGTTCCCTTTGTAACAGTCCTCTCATAAGAACTCAGAGGCTTCCACAAAAAAAAAAAAAAAAAAAATCTAATTTTGGAGAACACATTCTCAGTGAATTGAAGATCTCCCACTAGGTCGCACCTCTTCAAGGTTTCACTGCACTTTCAAATACCACCTCTCCAGGGACCAAGCCTCCAGTTATAAGAACTTCTGTGAGTACACAATTAAACCAGTATTTAAGCCATAGCAGTGAGAATTCGTTCCCTTGATTTTTCTAGCCTCTATATGTTGACTGCCTTCCTTAGCGTATGAACCCCATCCATAAATTCTAATGCTCTGACTTCTACTTTCCCAGTCATGTCTTTTCTAACTTGCATTCTCCTTGCTCCCTTTTTCACTCAAAAGAAAACATGATTTTATTGCACCCACCCACAAAATTCAGTATAATCTTCCCCAGCTCAAGATTCTTATTTATTATACTTACAAGTCCCTTTTTTATGTAGGGCAATAATTGACAGGCTGCCTGGATTGGGTCATAGGCATCTTTGGAATGGCTGCTTCTTGTCCCTAGTGCTAACACTACACCTGTAGATGCTCCCATGAATCCCAGATGGGAAAGAACAGCATGCATGTGAACACGGATTCACTGCTCATGTCTGTTTTAACTGTGTTGTTTTGGATGTGCATTAATTCCAGGATCCACAGCATCATCATTGGCAAAACTGAAACATTTTCCATAGCTTTAAATATCATTGTAGAAGTTAATGAGACAATGTAGGTGAAAGTAACTACTATTAACTAAAATAGAAAGAATAATAATGACATTTTGTAGTAAGTGCCAAATTTTTAAATAAGCATCAGTTATACTTAAACACATAATATAAGCATAGAGGTAAAGTGAATCATTTTTATTAACTCAAAAGGTTTTAAGTGTAATAAAATTTACAAAAACGAGTTTATTGAATCTCTTATTGATGTTGACAACTTTGCACATTAGTGGTTAAGATTCTCAACTTCATCAGCAGTATTTTTATGTTAGTGGGATTGGTGTGCTCAAATATTTCCAGAAAAATTAGAAAACACTTCCAGAAATTTCAGGTTCATTCTGACATTTATGTACTCCATGCTAGTCTCCCTTGGATGCTTTGGGAGAGTGAAGCTTGCAATTTAGATCAGTCAGATCTTTCTAAAGTTGTGCCATATTGATGAGGAAGTAGTTTGGTAACTTGGACATATTCTGAGGTTTATACAAAAGACAGTCACAGATACAACATAGTTCCTACTCACAAATTCTGAAACACCTTGGAAGATGTTAATGTAATTCCTATCAAATAGTTCAGAATATATGATTTCTTTGAGCTCAAGGCAGTTTGGTGATGGGAAATAAATGGATTCTCCAGATGTTTGCTCCATCCACATGTCCAATTTGCATCTGCATGCCTGCCCTCCTGGGAATAAATAACACTATTCTCTTATTTGTGAATATTGTTTTTAAGGTTAAAGTTTTAAGTTAATTACATCTAGTTGTCTTACGATGTCAGCAGGAAGGTAAAGTCTTGTGAGTATGGGAAGCTCAACAAGTCAGATCTCCTGAACTCTTGTGCTCCTGCTTTAAGAAAGTACCTTAGTAAAGCTTTGTAATCTTGACATTTAATTGCATTGAAATATTAAAAATATTGATAACCAATCTCAAAATCACCAGAATAATCAAAGAGTACATAAGACACCTCCAACATCAAACCTGCAACAATTCTACCTGAAAATTTTACAGATGATTTGATCACATTCCAGTACTTTAAACTTTTCACATGAAACTTTGCTTAAAATGTCCCAATCTTTCAACAGGGCACCTAATCTGTGACCTACTGAACCTATTTCTTCTTTGTTTAGTTCAGATACCAATAATTTCTCACCAATGTAGTTATGATCTACTAATCATCCATGATATAACTAGTGAAATAATGTTTTCCCAATTATCACAGATGTGCTTATTTCACCTCTTGCATATGTTAGAGGGTGAAATCTCGAAAGACACAGACTTGTGTCAGCTAAAGGGACTTTGATGGACAGATGATGGTATCATTTGCCTGTATGGGAGTAATTAACAATTGAGTTAAAGGTAAAGCACAAAATAGAGTTGCATTATTAACATTTTTTTGTGCTAAGTCATTTTCTAAGAACTTTATATCCACGATTGCATTATCTTCCTTTAACAATATAACTCTTCAGTGTATAGTGTGTAATGTACACTGTATAGTGTGTACTTTAACTGCCATAGAGAACAAGTAGGCAGAGGAAAGGATAAAGAATGTGAGAATAGGTATAAGGCTATTTTGAGAAAGTGTTCAGCCAGGCCTGGTGGTGCAAGCCTATAATCCTAGCAGTCTCGAAAGCTGAGGTCAGAGACTCATAATTTGAAGCCCAGCCTGAGCAACTTAGTGACTTAGCTAGACCCTTTCTCAAAAATAAGAAAGCAGAATGATCTGAGAATGGAGCTCACTCTGAAGACTCTAGGCTCCATCCCTAGTACCTCAGAAAATAGCCAAGGAAACATGGCACATTTAAACAGAGACCTGAAATAGGTAAGTCAGCCACAAGGACACACAACCTAGGCAAAAATGATTGAATTTAAAGGAAAGTATACATAAAATCTTTGAAGAGAGCATTTTCTTGGTTTATCTGGTATATGCTATAGGAACTGCAAGAAAACTAGTTTTGGAAGTACTAGTAGGCAAAAAAGCAAAAATTATGGAGAAACTGCAGGGTCAAGCTTGTTTGTATAAGGCTTTGCATGTTACAGAAAGAACTATGGCTTTCACCCTCACAGTAGTGGCCCCCCCCCCATTTGCCTTTTCTACTCTGAACCTTCGTGCTCCATGTAGGCTTTGAGAAACAGGATATGTAGATGGCCACACCCTGGATCCCAGGTCTGGCATATTGCATTCAGGTCTGGTCGATTGGAATTATGGAGCAGCAGGAGAGCAGATAAGTAAGAATCTCTGTACTGGTCACGTGTGCCACAGCTCTCCTTGCGCTACCTGATGGCAGAGCTCTGGGTCTCATGGCGTCTTTATGAAATTGTTTCTTTCTTTTGGCCTGTTCAGACTTGGGCAAGAAAGCCTTCCAGCTCTTGCTAGTTTCCGCTTGTTTCATTATTTCTTGTTTTCCTTTACCCTATGTTCCCTAAATAGAGCCTCTCCATTAGACTCTTCAGGTAAATGTTTTGTATGTGCAGTACCTTTGACTCACCAGACCCTTACTGATTCAAACAGGAAGCCTTAGGAGCATTTGGGGCAGAGATATAACATGATCTGACATATGTTTCAGAAGAATCGTGCTGGCTGCTTTTTTTTTTAAAAGAAATTGTATTAAACAAGTCCTGGAAAATTTCATTGAAGAGAAATTGAATATGATTTAGTTTGCACTGGCTCATTCCTCATATTTCTTATACTTATCAGAGTCAACTTGGATCAATGACAGCCAGTATGCATACTCTGCACCATATCCCTCATGCTGTGCCCACTTCAATAACATTCCCACCGTGGTGATAGAAACCAGTTTTGAATAACATAGTATAATACTCTATTGAATTTTTTCAAAAGTTGGGCTGATGGGTTGTCACAGTAATCGATTTTTCTTTACCCTGTTTGATCCTTTTAACAGTCTCTTTTAGTAAAAGACCCAGCATGTACTAGTTACTTTTTATAATGAGTTAGAGATTAGAGCTAATTGACATTAGTGACTGTTCTCTCTTCTTTGTTGTCAGAATCTTCTGCCCTTGGTGGAGAATGACCCACAATGAAAAGCAGCTGCCAAGATGGCTGAAAAGCCACAAAGGAAGGTCTGTCCAAGGACGCAAGCATATAAACAGGTAGGCTATTTGAGAACAATAAGAAATTTTAGCAAAGGTGATAAAATACACCAGCAGACTGATGTAAAACATAACCAGGAAAATATCCTTTTGTACTGTCATATTAATGATCTCATTATCCTAAAATTTGTCAAGCCTGAATATTGTAATTGTTTTATTTTATTCTTTGTTATTTTCTATTGCCAATGAAGAGGTAAAATAGAAAAATAAATTGAATACGAATACTTTGGCATTCAGTCCCAATCATGGTAATCTAAAATTTAGCCTTGAGCTTTAAAGTTTTAAACTGATTAAATGCAAAACAATGCATAGAATCCTACAGATACTGAGGCAACCATAATTTATCAAAGAATAAAAAGTGATGCTGTTTTAAAATAAATGCTTTCAAAATATATGAATGAATATTAGACAGAGGCAATGGAAATATAGTGACATGTAAAATAAGTACTAAACTTACTCAAATTTCAGTGAACAAGCAGGATTCTCTAGCCACCATGTCCTGTGAGCCTTGGCAATAGCGTCAGATCTTCATCTACCTTCTCTTTCTGGTGTTAGCACATAGGGAGAATTTCATTGTACAGATAGGACATGAAGATTTCTAAGGTGGAGGCAGTCAGATATAATTGTGTCTTCTTATGGGGCATATGATTTCACTGAGATGGTAATTATGTCCCAAAGAATGAAAGCTAGTTGTGTTTTCTCTTCATTGTAACAGTATAGGACTAAATTAGACTATCAACCCTGAAATTACTGGAAAGAGTAGTCTGAGCCTTAAGATTACTTAAAGAACTCTGTATTTGCCACCAGTGGGGTATCCGTTGGATGAACACATCCTTCATGGCAGATGTGAAGCCTGATCTTAGCAATAAGTCCTGGCTGCCCTTGTGAGTCTTGGTCTTTTAGCTCTGTTACAGAGGCAAAATTCACAGGTGGGGACACATTCGGGTATAGTTGAAAATCACATGAACCTGATGGTTATAGGCAAGTGTCTAGTGCCTGTTCAGCTCCTTATTTGGGTCTGGATTGGGAGCTTTGCTGGCTCATCACAATTAAAACTTTTTTTCTAAAGAAGGGGAGATCAGATCCTCAGCCATGCTACCTGGCATCAATAAAGGAAACAGCTTAAATTCATCATGTTCAAATTGATACTTTAAGTGTAAAATCATAAAAAATGAAGGAGTGAGAAAGAGAAAAATAACTTTGTCATAAAAAACAACAAGCTAGAATGACCTTGATAGAAGTTAATAGTGTTACTCCCTTAGAGTTGTAAATGCCAAAATGGTGACTGGCTCTTTTTACATTCCTTTGTCACAATCCAAGCCAAGGCATAGGCAGATGACCTCTTTGGAAATATGCTAAAATCTCCAAGGATAAATAAAATTGTTGTCCTGAGAGTGTGAAAATTCTTCAAGTCATGGTAATAACCACTGTCATAAACCCAAGTGTTAGTTGGTAAGGAAAATGCAACACAAGTAAACAGGTCTTTCTTTTTTAATTTTCAGTTTCAAAAATTTCTGTTTTATTTTCCCGTGGGCTACACAGGGTGCCGAAGTATCAAGTCGAAATAAACTGACTGTCTCTCATGTCTTAAGTAAATTCATTAAATATCAAGTGGCCTGCGCCTTTCTAGGACACAGAGAGATATATGTTTTGTTTAATTTTAAGTAGAGCTTGCATTTAAATTAAGAATTTTCTGGTATTCAGTTGAGAATTGGAAAAAGAATTCAGGAAGCTAGATTCATTGGGTTAATTTGGTATAGAATAAAAATGGGGTCAACTTAGAGAATGCAGATTAACACAAAAAGATGTCCTTGCTGGTGACTAGTGACTAGTTACGAGTCAGAATTCTATTATACTTGACTATGAAGAGGGCAATTTACAGGAGTTGTGAGAAGGCATGATCAGTTTTTGTTCTGAAGAGGTGGTATATTAAACTCTTTTGGAGTCCTGCATATAATTTTCTGTCCCAAAACAAAGAGTATCTCAGGCTCAGCTATTTACTGTGTAAGTTTAATCCCCTGTGTAAAATTTCCACAAGACAGTTCTATTTAGGGATTTTTGGTGTTCCCTAGGAAATAAAAAGCTTTATCTGTGGTTTAAAAATGAATTTATAGGGTCTATTGAAAGGGAGTTCATTGTAAGTTTATAACAACCTTGCTGATTGCAGGGGATCAGAAGAAAGAGCAAAGGATCCCAGTGATTTGGTGGCTTGGGATTGGTTAGGGGGCAGAACCTACTGTATATTTCAAATTCTACCTCACTGTTTATCTGGAATTTATTTTATTATCCTGTTTTCTCTAGCAATAGATCATGTTTATCTCAAAATATAGGCTTCATATGCATGTACTCTTTTATTTTTTGTGAAATCGAGGTTGTGAAGGATTGTTTTCATACATAGAAGAGAAAATTAAAAGAAATAAATAAACCAAAATCTAAAGCAAAAACTAAAGAAAGACGATTTTCTAAACTTTCTCAAACACTTGATTTGCAAATTACACATCCCAGTTGTGTAATAGTTACTTTCACCTATCAGATTCAAGGAAGAAATATATGGAAGAAAATTTATGTCATTTATCTTTAAGAAGAACGAGTACTATCATCTTCATGTTTCTTCTGACTGCTATTTCTGGCAATTCCAAAGTGATTAAATGCTATGAAACATAAACTAGACCTAATACATTTAAGGAACAGCCAATTTGTACAACAGCTGGGAAAAGAAAATTAGAGTAACTCTCTTGGACTAGCTGAATTGTAAGAGATGCATTTCATATCCCTCCAGCTGACGCAGCATGTAGATCAAACTGGCAGCTGTATTTTAGGGAAAATATGTCACAACAGACAAATCTAAGCAAAGGACAGATTCACCAAAAAGGTTCTTCTGCAGATGAGTCACACTAGAGGAAAACTGAAGAATATGTAAAAGATTAGGCATAATCTCCTTAATATTTAGAAAGTCCCTCATGCTCACTGCAATGACCAGAAGATGACATTATTTTTTAGAATTTTGCCCCTCAAAAATATAACTCATCAGTTAGGAACTTTATAAATACATTCAGCCTTTGTTTCTTAGTGCTGACCTTAGATACACAATTCTCACAGAACTTTCAATAGTGAAATCCTGCCAAAAACAAAAATGAAAAGTGGAAGGGGAAAAACTAATCAGGTATATATATATATATATCTTTTCTGTGTAGCTTCTTAGGGGATACTATAACTTCACAGTTGAAAATGTCCTCTTCTCAAAATAACCTTGTCAAGTCGTCATCACGTGGAAGTGGAAGTACTTTGCTTAGTGTCACGCAGTAAGTGGCAAAGCTGCTGGGATTCTAACCCACAGCATTCAGATTTCAAGGACTGGACTCCTTTGCTAAATTCTCCTCTGCCTGGTGGTTAACCAGCTTTACTCAAATTGTCCTATGACTGGAGATTACCAGGAATTCCCAACTCCTTGAGGCAGTATGTTTGAATGTCCAGCAAGTCAGAATGGCAACCTCTCTCTTTTACTCAATGCCTTTGAGAATAAATCTTGGAGGCAAGAGATCCAATTAATTCCTTCTTTGGATGACACCTATTCACATGTTTGGGAATGGCTTATCAATTTGGTTCTATTTTGAGTTTTCCCTTCTTCTAGCTAAACTTCCATCTGTGTCTTACATGATATGTACTAGGTCCCTTCAACTTTATGGCTCTTGGGAATGTTACATACCCTCTGTGTCTATCACTTCAACTCAAAAATGGAGCTTATGAAATCCCACACCACTCAGCCTTGTTGAGCTCATTTAGTACTGCAATAATGGATGTAAAATTCAGTACTTGGCACATAGCAATTGCTCAATAAGTGCTCATTATTCAGTAAAGTATTGCTGATATTATCACTACTTGTAGAGTTATTATGGTGATTAAAATGTAACCACATAAAGAACTCTAGCATAGAGAATGGGGCAATTTTATCACTCAATAAATGTAAAATTCCCTGCCCTATCATCACCACACATTTAATGTATAGGTAGGATTTGTGATTCTTTTCAGTCTTGTGAGAGTTTTTCAGTTTCTACATTTTATAGCTTGATGGTACAATAGACCAGTCAGCTTTCTTAGCTTTGTACTAGGAATAGATTTTTGTTATGTATATTTCTTTTTTTCAGGCAAATATGACCTCTGACTTTGGAATGAATGCCATTCCGTTCTATTACACATCAACTGCTGGGGAAAAAAAGTAACAATCTGCTACAATGCCTTTGATAAATGTGGCTTTCCATGGGGCTAGTCATTATGATTCTGGAATGTTTGAAGAATGTTCTGCAAGACAGTGGTGGCTATTCCCCACACCCACCAGTAGGCCATCAGCAGGGCCTAGGCAATAAATGTCTGTCACAGTACAGATGCTCTGGATTTTCGTTAGGTTCCACAGCTGCAACATTTCAGGGGATGTTTTCTCAGGAAAAACACAATGATGTGAATGAACCTCTATGCTGAAAAACACATTTCACTGAGAATTTTTATAATGCAATTTTCTAAGAGTTTTTTTTCTGCATTCTCTATTGGTTTGATCAACTGAATAATAAGAAAAACTATGCCATACATGTAATGAAAAGTTTGCTTTAAAATATTGAGCACACCAGCATCACATACGTGCATGCACGCACACACACACACACACACACACACATTTAATCAATATGAGAAAACAATAATAACAGGAAAACACAGGGCATCTATCTTGTCTACTCATTAACAATCATGAAGAATGTGTGTAACAGGGACATAGGCAACACAGATGTTGAGCCAGTTATCTGCTAATGCCAGGTGTAAATAGGACTACATCATGGGTACTACTGAGCATGAAATTACATTATAACTTGTCTTCATAGAAACTGACCATAGAAACTACTAACGTTTTTCTATGCTGACAGAGGAGAGAATATTATTCTCCACATTCTGAAGATAAAAGCCTTCCTGCTTCTTTCATTCTTGTTCTTTCTGTACCAAAACCAGATATAGATGATTTAATCACCACCTAAAAAAACACAAATCTGTTTTAAAAGAACAGAAAAATATAATTTAAAATATTGAGTACAATCAACGTTAATACTTCCTTCCAATTAAATATATAACTGCAATCCTGTAAACCTTAATGCCAATTGTTTTTCTTAACTGTATAAAATTATGTAATTATAATATTTAATCTAATCCTCTAATGTATAAGTTCTAATACCATCATTACTAATTTTTGATTACAAATATTTTTACTCATTCTCTGTAAATCATAGCTATATGATTGCAATAAGTAGGTTAAAGAAAAACAAGAAATAGAATCTGATTAATGTAGAAACACTGTCTCATTCCTTGAAATTTTGGGGGATATTAGCACTCATTTTTACTTTTAATTAGTTATTTTAATATTATTGTCTTTAATACACTGAACATACATGGAATTCACTTTTTGTATAAAAAAGCAGTATCATGATCATTTCCTTTTCCTATGAAAGATTCAGAACATCAGGACTGTGCATTGTAGATGCTTGTTGCCTTGTTCGTCAACAAACCTGTGCCAATCACTAAACGCAGATGACCTTAGAGCTCTTCATTAAAAGCCGAGAGCAGATTGATGGTATCATACTGTATTCTAATTTTTAAAATGATTGCTTTAAAGGGACTGCAGTTTTCTCAAAACAGGAGACAGAACATCCTGCAGGGTCACATAGCAAAGCACCAGGATTGGTTGAGAGGCAGAGCGAGTAGGAGAAAATGTGAGCGAGAGCCTTTACTGTGGTATCTGCAGGAAAGAATGAGTGAGGTAGCCTTAAGAGGTACAGGGCTGGCTTCTTGGAATAATTTCAGCATGTTCCGAAGGGCTGTCCATTAGTTGTGCACAATTAAAATTATACTCAATTGAGTATAATTTTTTTCTTTCATATAATGTAATGATCTCTGTGAACAAGGAGATTTCAGGAATTATGGCCCTAGATTGTTAGGGAATGTGAATAGTGGCCTGGAATATGAGTCTGATTAAGGAAGTTTCTGAGAGTGCAGAGTCTGGATTGTTTGGTTTTTGTATGAAAGCTGTGTTCCAAGGGTAGTAGTTTGCTATCTCTAGGAACCTTAGAGGGGCAGTCTCTCCAAGGTCAGCAAGTCCCTAAGATCCAAGATGTGAAAGCATGAAAATACAGAAAAAATCCATTATTAATACATGTCGGTGCTCCTAGTGAGATAAGCATTCTCTTTGAATGCCAGGTTTGCGTGCTCCTCCAGGGAGAAATTGCCTAATGTATCATCACGACCCAGGCAGAGCACAAAAGCTGAACCTTGGGACGTGATTATAAGTATTTGCCATACTCTGAGTCTTGGGTTCCTTACTGGCAAATTTTGCATGCCTCTGAAATGTATGAAACTATCTGAGCAGAAAACAAAAGATCAAGTTCATCTCCTACTTTATCTAATAATGATACTAACCTGTAGCTTTTCTTAGTGTATTTCAGAATCACTAAATTTATGCTTTTGCTTCCAAATCATAGACATGCATGAACTTTAAATGGCACATTTGACTCAGTGTCTGAGAATTTTGGTGAACACTATTCTATTCCATGCCCTGCCTCACTTCGTAAATCTGTGAGCCTGTTCCTCTGTAGCATTTGTGTATCTGTTTATGCTCACTACCATGGTGCTGAGGAGACAAACACATCTGTCAGTCAGTCCGACAGGAAGTGTTTATTGAGTACCCAGGAGGGTACATAACCCGCAGAGTGAATCAGAGTGTATAGCAAGAACCAAGCTAAATTGCTACTTCTAAAATGAGTAGAAGCAACGGGCTTCTCTTTAAGGATGAGCAAATTCAAGTTGTTCTCATTTTTAAAGGATATTTTGGTAATTATGGATTCAGAAGATCTTGTCGAGCATTATTCCTTAACTTTTTGAAAATTAGGTTAACCCTAAAGGACTCTCAAATCCACTCAGTTTAACCTTATTTCATACTACTTCATCAGGTCATGTGTTTATAAAAGCTAGTTTATGCCTCAAAAAATTTTAGTAAAAAGTTTTTATTTAAAAAGTAAAAAAAAAAGTTAGTGTTAATTAATGCAAAATGTTACACCTTAACAATTGCAGAATTCGTCTGTTTTGTGCATTGGGATTCAAGTAACTCCTTCGCTTTTCAAGAAGAGAGCTGAAGTTTGAGGTTTGTTTTTGGGAGGGGTTTGGTGTGGACTTGTTTTCTGAGTTGAACTCAGCTAGCTGGCACAACGATGTATATTGTACATCAAATTTTCCAACAGATAACTGTTGAAATGAGTCCCAAGCTGCAGGGTTTTTTTTTAAAAAAATCTCAATTATTTTGGGAATGGATTTGAACCTGCATTGTCTTACCGGAAATGAGAGCAGAACAAGGTCAAACACCTTTAAATCCAACCAAGGAATCCGCCTGTCCAGGTCTTCCCCGCTCTGACTCTCTATGAAGTGTGGCATTGACTATTGGATCTCTAAGTGGAAGTGGTCTGGACTTAATTCTTTGTCTATTCTCTTTCTGTTTAAAAATAGCGGCTATTTGTAGGCACATTAACATATGTGAAGCTACAAATGTCCATCTACTATAGTTAAATATATCACGATTTAGGGAAGACCTTGCATTCTAGATCACATGAAGT
This sequence comes from Ctenodactylus gundi, assembly GCA_004027205.1. Lineage (NCBI taxonomy): Eukaryota > Metazoa > Chordata > Mammalia > Rodentia > Ctenodactylidae > Ctenodactylus > Ctenodactylus gundi. Next base: position 161,408 of record PVKB01003132.1, on the reverse strand, counting down.
CAATCAATAAAATAGATTTTTTCTTTCATGGAATGTAATGATTTCTTGGAACCAGGGGATTTCAGGAACTATGACTCATAACACAATATCAACTTGGGGTAAAATGATCTATCAGAATATTCCTTAGCACATTGTATTATTATTAATTGCTAAACAAATAGTCACAAAACATGATTCTTGAAACGTCTTCTAAGTAAAGAAATAAACTCTTATTAGGAATACTGGATTGAAATACTTAAGCTATATTAGCCATTTGCAAAAATTGTTTTGAAGATGGATCCCATTTGCACAGTGGTATGTTGGGGAGAACATGTTCCACTGAGAGAAGCAGTTGATGTTTCCAATCTATATTAAGCATTTCCTTGGTTCATCAGGGCTTTAAGTGCTGCTTGACCCTCCAGTGTTTTGTCCCTGCCACTAATTTAATTTCTTACCATGCAGTTCTTCTCTGAATCCAAGATTAAGTTATATCAATATCTCCCTATTATACTCTTTATAATGCCATTTGTATTCTTTAAAACTCATCATGTTTTCAATGAAATGCTTAATATCTGCCTTTCTTAACAGAATGCAAATACATAAAAACCATGATTGAATCCTAGCTTTCTCCAGGGTTATAACCTCCTGGCTTATAATAGTATCTTTTATGTGATTGCTCAAGCAATGTGCTGAAATTATTTATTGTTTTGAATCTGTTAGAGGTATGTAGAGTATGCAGATAATACCTGATGGCTTGTGAAGTAAAGCTAAAAGAGGGAAAAATTTAAGTCTTTATTTCCTCTCCCTAGTACCTTTCAATGAGGGAGTATAAACCTATATATAATAAAACAGGACTGATGAATGTGTGTGCATTTGCGTGTGTGCGTGTGTGTTGGAGGAAGAACGGGAATGTCCATGACCATGGGATGTTGACAAATATGATGGACAAAGAAAGTATACAGTATTTTTGAGAGCATATATGCTAAATTTAACAAAATCTACAAATTAATAAAAGACCAGTTTACTAATGGCCAAAGAAAATAGAATACATTAATAAATCTGAAGTAGAAAAGACAATTATCTTATTAGATATTATTTTACAGATATTTTATTTGCTACTAACCTATGTATTATGTGTCGCCTTTTGAAATATTAATTGGTTTTGGTTAACAAATAAGGTCTCTAATTTTATACCATAATAAAAAAAAAAACTTTTTCGGACTTTGTATGAAAAAATGGTTTTGTCTCTAGAACGTTTCCTCCACCAGACGCCTGACTGGCCATACTACCTTAATGGCAGCTGCTGGTTTCAGGAAATGTCAAGGAGAATAGAAAAACAAGGCCGTTGATGCTAGAGATCAGGGAGTTAGAGTGGGAGCAGAGAAGGAATCGACGTTTTCCAATATATTCCAGCTTCTGACAGGTGTTCTCAATACACACTAAATTGAAGATGGAATCCCATCCAGCCAGTTGTCTATAGATGTACACTGTACATCACCCTGTCCATGATTAATCGTTATGAGTTGCCCATTCATATCATGTCAACTCAGTATTCAGACTCATAGTGTGCCTGTGTGGTTCCAAATGACTCTGTACAAGAAAAAAAATCCATTCCATCACAACAGTCTGTGTTTTTTTTTTTTTTCAGAAATTTCTCAGGGTTTCTCCAGAACCAGGTTTAACAGAGCCATGCTACTTGGTTATTAAAAATACAGAATTTGAACTTCGCTATAAACCTTGTGAATTGGAATCATCACCTCTGTTGTCTGGGAATATACACTTTACTAATCTCCACAGGCAATCATGACAATAGGGCTAAAAACTCTTTTCAACATATTATCAAATAAGCAATATGATTGACTTGCTTAATAAATTTTGGACCACTTATTATCTTCAAGCCGTATGTAGGAAGGAACAAGTCCCGTTTTCTAGAAGATTATGAACTAAGAAGTTGACATTAAAAACGCACAATGTAGTGAATTGGGGGAAAAAAAAGCTGCTTTAGAAAGATCTGGGCTCAATATATAGGTCTTTGCTTTGTTACTATTAATAATGACCTCTGGCCACAACAGACTGTGAAGCTGTTTATATTTGCTTTTTTATGGCAGTGGATATAGAACAAAAGGCCTTTTCACTGAGCTGTATCCCTAATTTTTTTTTTTTTTTGAGATGAATCCTTGCTAAGTTGCTGAATTACCCAGGTGGGGCTCGAACCTGTAATGCTCCAGCTTCAGCCTCCCAGAGTCTTTGGATTGTAGATATGTAATATCACCATGACCCGTGATATTTATAATTTTAATCACAAAAATGGTAACTTTATAGGGTTCGGACTAATGATTAACTTCCTGAGCACTCTTTTCAATATTTTATGTGAGATACTAATACCAGAAGTCTACTTTTAGTGCTAAATGAATATTTTACAGATGATTCTCCCCCCTCCCCCCAGTAAAGCTATAATATGAATTGTGCTTTTGTCTCCTTTGGAGACCTCACTACTAGTAAATGCCGATCTTTATGTTGGGTCTTTGTACAACCCTGAAACATGCCCTGCTGTCATTTTCATTGTACATGCACGTAGAGCCTGTTGCACACTTTGAGACAATGAATGAGGACTGCAAATCTATAACAACTGGCCTTTTCCAAAGGACGTACAAAAAACCCTACAGCTTCTTGTAAGCTTCCTTTAGAACAGCTTCTTGGTCTTATTGCCTTTATATCCACCTTCATATGCTTCAGCTCCACAACCTTCCCTTTTCTTGATTTAGCAGTTCTCAGAGGAGCAGCTTTATTGTATTGATGTCCCTCATTGGTTACTACATCCAGGGAAGGAGTGTTCAATTCCAGGAAACGAATCCAAAATTAGCATGTTGGCCACATTCCAGGACCTCAGTCAGGGTGGACATTTCAAGCAGCTGCCTAATCTGGAAGGGGGTTCATTGCCCTGTGTTGTCAAATTGCTACCAGTAATCATTGAGCAGTTGTTAATACGAAAGTGATGTTGTTTGAAAGAAGGAGAGGATGTGCTGATCCTCAAAAATATGATATTAATTTGGCCTAGGAAAGACTGGTGAAAAATATATCAGGATTTGAAAAAATCTTAGTCATGATGCAAGTGAGATAATTTGTGAGTGTTGTGACCAGGAATTGGTGATTTGGAGACGCTAGATACAGTCCACAGAGAAAAAGCTGAAGTATTTATCAAATGAACCTCCTTTACCAGATAGCTTGCAATTTAAGACAGTTACTAATTTCCCTCCTAAGTTTTTTCTGGAAAAAATGAAAAATAATTTTTTGTGATCACATAATCAGAGGGAATCGGACACCTGAAAAGTGCATGGACTTTTATTCAGAGAGATCTTAATCTTGGTACAGTGATGTGCTGGGCTGTGATAGTTCTTGAGAGCTCGCCATGAACATCTTTTCCTAATCACTAACTCAACATTATCACATTGATGTATTGAAATTGGTCATGGTAGGACTATTCCCTCCTGCAAAATTGGCCAACACTAGAAGTGTGGACCTTCTCCCTCAACTGTTAATCATTTGTAAGCATACTGTTGAGCTTATGTTTTCCCCTCAACTGCTGAATTCAGTCACTCACAAAAATGAAAACTGGATTATCAATATTCTAGAGTTTTGGGAGGAAAGGGTGTCACGTGTACTTAGATGAAATAGTTTGTAGTCTACTCTGAGAAATATCCATGTGGATTGCAAAGCCCTGTGTATTCAGCTTACTTGGTTTCTTCTTTGTTCTCATTTTTACCAGCTTCTCTACTCATACGTTATGTGCCAGACTGGACTTTGTGCTGACTTTTAATTACCCGAGGCTCAGTCTGTCCTCAAGCAGTTGCACGGCTGTTATCCCTAACTGAAATGCCCTTCGTTCTTCCATGTTTTTGCATTCTTGGCTCTTTCTTGTTTCAAATATCTCTCCTTCAGAAAAGCGTTCTCTAACTCCTATCTGAAGTAGCCACCTCACTGCTCTCCAATCCTTCTATTATCACAAACCAGTTTAAATAAACTTGTGTAGAATAGATTTATATTTATAGGAAAACAGAAAGATGTCTCAAAAAGTTTCCTTATATTTCTATTTTCTCTATTATCTTATCTTACTATAATAAGTTTCTTGTGACAGAAAAACTGATGTTATTACATTATTCTTAAGTAAATACCATATTGTTCTGGATCTCACTAGTTTTTTTCTAATGTTCTTTTCTGCTTCAACCAGCGTACCACGTTATGCATAGTCATCATGTTTCTTTATTTTCCTGTGATCTATAATACTTTCTTAGATTTTTCCTTAGTTTCTAGGGCCGTGTCAGTTTTGGAATTTATTGATGAAATATTTTGTGGAATGTTTCTCAATTCCAGCTTGAATGGTGTTTGTCACTTCAGTTATGGGACTTGAGCAGGGACAGGATCAAGGTGTCATTCTTGTCACATCATAGCCAAAGTGCATGCTGTCAACATTAACATCACAGCTGATTTCAGAGCTTAACACTGGGGTGGAAATAGTGTTTCTCTGTCTTCGGTGAAGTTACTCCGTCCCTCCTACTTTCCATAACAGGTGTTTCTGGAAGAAAATTATTGAGCACAGGCCACATTCAAGGGAGGGAATATTAGACCCCAATTCAAAGAGAGCTGAGGATCCCCTTAAAACGCTTTCGAAGCTGTACCAGAGATTTGTCCCCTCTTTCTCATGTACTCAGTTCTTTGATCATCTACTTATAATCCATTCCATTATGTTTTGTTCCACGATTTTGTTACACTTTGACCATTGAGAACTCTTTCCGTGACTCTTTTATGCACATTCATCCTTTTGCGTTTGGAGAATCATGTTACATTCTGGTACTGTAACATGGTCCGGAATCATCTTCTCTGTTCTCCATCCCAGCTGCCACTGTAAGATGCAGTGGTTCCCTTAACTGAAGAATGGTATTCTAAGGAAGTGCTGAGCACTAAGCATGCTTGTTGCTGCAGAGGTATTTTACTTATAAGCCCTTTCAATGGGCAGCACTAAGAGGTATATATGCTTTCTAAACCATGTACATACACCTAATTATTTCTGAACCTGTTTATCTTTACTATGCTAAGCTACAATTGAGTTTAAACGTGATGTGTTCAGTTCTCATCTGATATGAAGAGGTGTTTTTCCACACCCTCCCTGTTGTCTTTAACCACCTACTCCAACAGTAGGAAACATGAGCTACCATCTGCCACCCATTTACTTTTTGTTCAATCAAAGTATACCTACGTATCATCTTCAGAATTTTTATTGTGTATTCTCATGAGAAATGGCCTCACTAAAACAAGGTTAAAATATTGATATTCAGTATCTTTTGTGTTTAGTCTTAAAATTTCCAATCAAACAGTCCTTTCTCTTCTAAAGACAAGACTCAGTTTTAAAGCGTCAGAATGCTAATCAGCATCTGGAATTATTATGGTTATTTTTATATGGCTTTTTTGCCAAATGGAATATGAATGCCAGAAAAGTCAAAGAAACCTCATCTGTACCATCACGATAAACATTCTAACCCCAGCAACAAAGGTAATGCTCACACTTCAAGAATGAAGCCAAACACAGTTAATATTCATTATATGCAGAAGTTGCTCACAGCATATTTTTATCATTTGATTCTGTTCACTCTGCCACATGTCATTAGGTACTGGATGATCGTTCCTTCAGAGCATGGTAAAAATTTTGACAAACAAAATGCCAAGGAAATAATTTGAACTGAGAAATAACATTGGCAGTAGACATGGATACTCATAATAAATGATCAGTTGCCTCTCTGTAGGAGACTAATGTTTCAACCTTGTTACCAAGAACAATCAAATGAAAGTAATGCTAATCACCAAGTGACTTATCGCAAGAAACTGACCCGCTTTGGCCTTGTTCACTCAATCTCTATTCTTTTCAGTCCACTCAAATAATCTTATTGAAGATAGCCCGATCTCTTAAAGGAGCATACTTTATCCTGCTCAACTCTCCTCAGACAGGATATGTTTGTATTCTAGAGGACGCCATATTACTTTTTCTCAAAAATGTGTTAAACCTGTATTTTTATGGTAATACTAATAACTTTAGAACTAATACCAATGCTTAGTATTTACTTTATGAACAATTATATTTAATATCCTTATTTATTTATTTATTTATTTATTTTTTAGAGACAGGGTCTGGCTTTATAGCTCAGGGCTGGTCCTGAACTTACTGTGGAGTCCAGGCTGGCCTTTAACTCGTGGCAATTCTGTCTCAGCCGCCGAGTGCAGCGATTGCAGGTGTGCTCCCCCATGCCCTGCTTTTGTGGCTCCGGAGAATTGAACTCAAGTTCTCAGCACCACTAGGCATATGCTTTATTCTGAGGCATTCCTCCAGCCCCTATTTATTAATCTTAGTGTCTCCATTAATGAATATTTACCAGTATAATTGATTAATGCTAAAAGTCTTTGAATAAAAGTTGCTGCATATACTTTTACAGATAAGTGTAACTTTTGGGGTTGAAAATCAAGGCGTCACATCATATGATTGCTCTAGCATTGAAATACAATACTTACAGCAGATATTTTAATGAGTTTTAGGCTTACATAACAGAAGATTTGATACTTAGGTCATGTTATATTGCCTTCTTTTCTGATTCCTAAACAGGTAGAAAAGCTTACCATCATTCTTACCGAAATTCAGTCTAAGAAACAATGTTAGGAAACTGTGTGGTGCCGTTGAAGTAATAAATCCATGAAATTAAATAAAATCTAAAATTTATTTTTTGATGAAAGTGATATTTCAAATTGGGTGATTAGGTTTGGGATATTTTATAAAGTAATATGTTTTCATCTACTATGCACCTTCTGATTTTTAAAAATGTATTTTTATTTTATTTAAACTGTAAGTAAAAGAATGATATCAGGGAAAAAAAAATTCTGGAAGTTACCTGTGTACTAATTGAGAAGATGTTCATTTATAATACAGAATAACTTTTTCATGACCATGCTCAGAAAGAAAAATATTTCCACTTAATTTTTATTCTAGGAAAAAGTGCACGTTTCAGCAAGAATTTTATTTAATTTTTCAACCTTGAAAGTCGTGTAACTGGCTATTCGTCTTTTTCATTGTGCAAATGAGTAATTCAAACAATTATGATCCTGCATGTGGCTTAACTGTATTTTATATTTAACTTTGGATAAGAATTCAAACCAAATTTGTGCCACATTTCAAATTTGGACTGTGTTTTTTAAATGTATGTATCCTTTTAAGCTTCTTCCATTTTTCTGAAACATTATGAAATATACATCTAAATAAATAGAAATCATTATGTGATCAGTTCCAGTATAATATTGCAGATGCATGACCCAAATTTCTAGTATAGGACTAAGCCTGACAAGATGTCTAATCATAACACATGATTAAGTTACACTTTCTCTTGGACAATGATGCACACACATAGAAGAATTTTACTCTTTAGCTTTCCATATTTTATATTGCATAGCAATAACTTCGTGTCATATTTAACAGATACTACTGAAAGCCTATCACAGTACTTGCAAACGCATGTTGTTTCCCATGAATTGAACTTTCGGTACTTTCAGTAGAGATTTGAGAATTGTTTTAATCCACTGAAAATATAAAGATGGTATGCTAACCGCAACAGAAATGTCCTCACAACCACCTCTTTGACCCATTAGCTTTGCAAATGTGCAATTGTTTCATTTACCTGTCACTGCATAAAAACTCTTTTAATACTGAATGATGTAAAATAACACGATTCATTTATTGCTATTAATAGTATCATCTCTTTATTATTGCAAGTGTTACCTGTACTCAGGTAGCTTGCTTCTAATCTGTCATGCAGTACTGGGGTCATCTGGAAAAACTTAGTTCATATATGGCTGGCAGATCATTGTCATTGTATGCTGACATTTTAGTAAAGACTATCAACTGCAGCACTTACGTGAAGCCACTTCGTAAGGACTGGGTTCCCAGAGTGAGCATCCTCCTAGAGACAGAGAGAACCAAAGGGACATTGTGTTTCTTTTACAAACAAATTCTCAAAAGTCATGCAGCATCATTCTAGGCAGAAGCTATGAAGGTCAGTCAATTTGAAGATGAGGACGATTAGATAACATATTTTTATTTGAAAGCTTTCAAAAATTAATGATCATGGTTTCAAAACATCCTACAAATCTTGCTTTTTGATGCTGATGCTTATTTGTATCAGGTGACTACTTTTCCCTATCTTAATTCTTTTGTTCTCTAAGAAGGTTCCCTGCACCACGCCTGTGTCTGCTTACATATTATTAATGTCACTCTGTAACCTTCATTCTAATGGCTTAGAACTCTCTCTTCTCATTATCGCCTGTCCTCAAATGTATTCAATATTGCTGGATTCTGTCCTTTTTGTGCTTAAAGGAGCAATTTGTTGTGCTCCGATTAATTAAGAAGAGCTTTCATTCTGTGTTGCTAATGGTGATCTAAGCATTTAAGGCTTCCAGGGATCTAACAGGTACATTGATTAGGGCTTGTGGACATTTGTCATCATCCTAGTAGTGTTAGTAACTCAGTGAAGTGAAACATTCTCTGCATTTCATTTCTCCCATTTACGCATCAGTCAACCATAGCATCTCTGACTCCTTTCACATTCTACTCAGTTTGTGATCTATCTGGTGAATAAAATTAGATCAAAAGATAACGTTTTTTTTCATGGCATGGTTCCAAATATTGAAAGTTTTGTATTTACTGTAGTCAGATGAGAGCGCTGGAGAGAATCAAAGAATTGGCTTTTCTGACTCCTGCTCTGTTTCTAGGGGCTTCCTAGAATTACTGCCTGGACTAACCCTGTCTACCATTTATTGAAAAGCTTCCTTAGAACAATTTCACCATTATTCAAAGGAAGAAAGACTCAAAGAATTTTACAATTAGAGATGTAATTGGAATTATAGAAGTGATATCTATAGCATTTTTTACGAAGTGGATATTTGTTTGAAAGAAAAGTGAAAAATTTACCAGCTGTTTATGTTCGTGGGTGTGTAAATATATTTAATGGAAATGAAATACATTTTGTTAATTCAGGCTACCCTATGACTATGAAATAAGGTTATAAAGCAACAATCTCTAGATAAATGTATGTGACTCTCAACTGATATCATATAATTATCCTATTCATAGCCTGCAGTTTAATATTTTTTGGAACAGGAGTGATTTTTAATCATCGAATCACAAATTTTAAGAACAAGTATCCTACATTATGGAATTGAATTGAATTTACTTTAGTTAAATTACTATGTCTAATTTGAAAGACACAAATTCTTTTTTTTTTTTTTTTTTTTTTTTGAGACAGGGTCTCGCTCTGTGGTCCAGGCTGGTCATGAATTCACTTCAGAGCCCAGGCTGGCCTTGGACTCATGGCAATCCTCCTGTCTCAGCCTCCGGAGTGCTGGGATTACAGGTGTGTGCCACCACGCCCAGTTTATGTGGTGCTGGGGAATCGAACTCCTGTACTTAATGCTTGGCTTAGCGCTTGCTCAAGCGCTTTAACCGCTGAGCCATTCCTCCAGCCCCCACAAATTCTTTTGTTGAGTACAAATGCATGAAGGTCTCCAGTGGAGGAAAAGCTTCCCACTGTACTTAAACTTGAATGTCTTTACAGATGATTAAAAATACAAGCACTTTACAGTCACATGCTGATAAAAGTTGCCTTTGAAATAATTCATGAGGTAGAAAAATATTTTATTAATAAGATATAAAGCAGTTTTGATTGAGGTTTTGTATTTATACAGCATTAAAAATCATTTAATGTGTAAACATGCTTAATAGTACATTTTGTTACCATTTCTGTTATAGATCTTAGAGCATTTTAAATAGTCTTATTAAAACGTTCTCTTCTCTGCTCTGATAATGAGAGCAGTCACATCTTACACCCCACATCCCACTCGCATTTCTAGAAGACTTACAATAGAGAATTGTAGATCAAATGAATCTTATCATGGACTAGAAAAAAATGGAATCACTCGTTGGGATGACTATAGCCTATAGATTTTTAATGAATCATGTATCACACTCCTTGGGCTGGGAGCATAGTGTTGTGGTTAAAGAACTTTCCTAACAAGTGAAAGGCCCTAGATTTGATTCCCAAGTACAACATAAACCAGGCCAAGGAGGTGCATGCCTGTAATTGCAGTACCCTAAAGGCTGAGGAAGGAGAATTGCCATGTGCTTGAGGTCAACCTGGGATACATAGTGAGTTTTGGACCAGTGTGGACTACATAGTAGGAGCCTGTCTCAAAATAAATAAATGAATAAATAAGTAGCCTCATGTTGCATGCATTGGCCTTAAAAAGAAAGCAAATTGTCTAAAATGTAAAGTTTTTGCATTATATAGTCTTTATAAGAGTTATTTATCCAAGATAGAGGAGCAATATCAGGAAATCTAGTGTTTTTTCCCGATACTTGTTTTCTTTTTTTTCCTCTTCTTTATTGGCACATATATCAAATATACAATTATTATATTACACATAAGAATTTTGTGCACATACTTATCACAATATCATGATAATCCCTTCCTATCCCCCTTTTGACCCTCCCATCCCCTGTGCCCTTGGACCCCAAATGTCTCACCCATTTTATTCTATAGCTTTCCTGTATTCGGGTTTTCTCATAATAGAGAACCCATGCAAAGCTCAACCTTCCTTGTCTTACTTCAGTAAGTATGATAGTCTCATGTTGCATCCATTTACTTACAAATGCCCCAAATCTATCCGTCTTTGTGGATGAGTAGTATTCCATTATGTACAAGTAATAGACTTTTCCCCCCATTTTATTGATAGATATAAGCGTAAAATTTAAGGTTTACAATGAAGTTTAGCATTTTGTGCACATACATTTCTTGTCAAGGTGACAAGGGCTTTCCCACTCTCCTTTTGTCCCTCCCCCTTCGCACCCCTCCCTTTCTCCCCACCCTACCCAAAGTAGTAGACTTTTGTATCCATTGGTCTGTTGATGAATACTTTGACATTTTCCATAATTTAGCTATGATTAATTGTCCTGGTATAAACATAGGCATGTATGTATCTGTTATATGTTGCTTTTGTTGGAAAGATACCCAGCAGAGGTATCACTGGATCAAATGGAATATTTATTTTCAGCATTTTCAGGAATCTCCATGCTGCTCACCACATTGATTGTACCAGTTTACAATCCCACCTACTCGCAAAAAGGGTTTCTTTTTCCTACAATCTTTCAAGGTTCTATTGCTATTCTAATTCGTGGGAAAAGTCATTATGACTGGAGTAAGATTTCTTATCTGTTCAGTAATTTAAATAAAGGAAAGGTTTTTGTTGTTGTTGTTAATTTACAAGATTTTTGAAACAAAATCTTGCTCTGAAGTTTAGGCTGGTCTTGAACTCTCTTTGTTGCCCACGCTAGCCTTCATCTCATAGCAATCCTCCTGCCTCAGCCTCCCTGGTGCTGGGATTTTTGAAAACATGAGCCACCATGCCCAGCCAATCTTGGGTAATCCAACCCAGAGCCTGTGTGTGCTAGGCAAGCACTTTTAACTACTGAGCTATGTCTCCAGCCCACTAGTGCTTTTCTTTTTTGTTGTTTTGCTAGCACAGTTTGGTACCATTACTAAAATTTCAGTCATATTATCAGATCTCCCTGAACCAATAGTTCAGTTTGATTTTTACCATGTCTTTAAACAAGTTGGCTGAAGACTTTTCCCTAGGCATCCATTCACCTGAGCACCAACAATAATTTGTTACAGAAGACCTATGAAATAATAGTATTCTAAGTGTGTCGTGCCACAGGATGGCAGCCTTGCAAGTTTAGTATTGCTTCATTAAGTAATTATGCATCTTAAAATATGATCTGCCGGTTTACTGAAGTCATTTTATAGTTGTTCCTTGCCCTACCCATGTAAGACTTATAGTCTTAATACTACATCCCAGTGGTACAAGGAAGATAGAAATGTATAGAGAAACAATCCCTGTTTCAGGCTAGTAAATAATAGGAAGGAAGAGGAAAAGGAAGAGGAAAAAGTGAGCAGGTATCAATTTCTTCACTTGTGAATGTAGAGTGTAGGAAGGAAATACTTTGGATGAACATTGAGGGCTGAGGAGAAGGCTTTTGTGAGACATATACAGTATTAGCTTCTTGGTCTGCCCTTCCACAAATCTTGCACAAAACTCCAGGAACTTACAATGAGATTGAACCTACGATGAGATTGGACAGAAGGAAGCCCTGGATTTTCTTTCCTTCCCCCTGGGCCAATGTCAATTTACATATGGTGCTTGGACTGGGATGAGATCTGGCTGGACCACCAAGGGATTTTCTGTAGCTGTGGTGCCAACACATATGATGGGAGACCCATTGCAGTCATTAAGCTGCAGCCAATGGACGCCTAGTTGAGGTCTACTCATACTCAGCAAGATAAATGGGACCAGATCATGAATTGAATTAATCACAAACTTTAGCCATGATTATCAGCAAGGTCAGCTTCATCCATGTTTATAGGAACATTGTGACAGAGAATTAAGCAAGAAAGGGCATTGTGTCAAGGAAATCCTCAAAACCTTTCTCTTGATATGCTTTGTTACCAGTTTAAAGAGAGATGCAGGGGTAAGGAGTGACTGGATATTAACTATTTTAATTTAAATCTATCTGTGTTTTTTGAAAGTATCTCTCAATATTACTGGAGTAAATTTAAGCCAGATTGAAGATAGGGTGCCTTTTTTTTTCCATTGACAAGTTTGTGTTTGAGGTTAGTCTCTGAATGACAAAAGATATGAATTCCACTTAATTTGAGTTACCCTACTCTAAAGAAAGGGGTGAAAGCATTCATTCAGACTCCTTCTATGGCCAGAGATGCCTCTTCTTTTTCTTACAGTTTCATTCAAATTATCAATCAGGCTATAGGAGAAAAGGGGACATTAGCATTTCCTTATGTTTTAACATACTATATGAATTTGAATTGATGTGAAAATATCTATTCACCTTAAAAGAAAAGTAGTTTCCCTAAGGTCCATCTTTACATAAAAATCAGTTCTTATTCAGAGTAACGAGTCTAATTATTGAAGATGCTGTACTTTGAACATTAAATAGAAATCTTTGTCAGTATGCTTTGTCACCAGGTTTTTGAAATCTATCCTCTCCTTAGCCCTTCCCACATCTTTCACACCAGTCCAGTTTTCAACTATTGCTGTAGGTGCTGTCTCTCTGGCTTTCGTATTTCTGATTTCACTTGTGATTTCCTGGCTTTCCCACGTGATTGTGCAAATGATGTTTGTGCTAAACTCTGTGCCATATGGTGAGGCTCTCCAGTGAGGGACAGTGAGGAATATTTGAAATCAGCACAGTTAGCTTTTATTGTTGCAACATGAGAAACTAATCTATGAGGAGCAGGGAAGTACTTTAATAATTAAAGTTTTGAGATTATTCTGGGATTTTGGTTTATGTTAGAATTCCCAAGGAAGAAAAATCTGGTCTGAAGTATGTATTGGAGAAAGCAGGAACAATTTTTTTCCTAGGTAATTAAAGAAACTGAGCAAAGCTAAAGTTGTGGATGGGCAAAAGCACACTCTAGTTAGCACAGAGTGGGGGATATTTAGTCATTCTAATGGTGATATATGGGATTTATTGTGTTGCTCCTGTTTAAATGTCTGTCTTATTTTTGTCTTATTATGGTACAGTCACAGAGAATCTGGTGCAATATTGATGATTTATTATTATGTTCAACAGTTATCTGAGGACCATCCTGGAATATAGAGTGAGATCTTGTTTCACAAAACAAAACTGAACAAAACAAAACAAATCAAAAACCAATTATCTCTTTTAGCCTGTCTCGTTACAACAAAACAAATGACTGGTGTTACTCTTAGGGCTCTTATTTTCTTTCTCATGTAAAAACATTCACACTTTGAACAACCAGACCTGCCATGGTCATTCCCAAACAAGCTTTGCCATCAAGAGTTTATCTTAAGAAAATAATTATTATTACCTTCAATATCCACTACAAATTAAAATTTACTAATCTCAAGTGCTCCTTCACTGCTCCTCAACAATACAAATGTGCACCTTTTGTTGAACTTAATGTATAATGATTAGAAACCATTTCAAGCTCTTTAAACCTTATAAAAGGGTAAAATTTAAGTACAACATCTCCTTCTCTTAATAGACAACTATGTCCACAGTTTGATGGAGTGCATATCGTAAGAAACACCTCCCTTTCTCATTGCCTTGAGATTCCTCTGGATTTTAGCCTAATTCCCTCATCCTAGGGGAGGATGCCTACTTTCTTATCAAAGCTATTAGGGCTCCTTATTTTATGAAATGCAACATATGGCATTATCTAGCCAATCTTTTCCTCTCTGCACCCTTTTCTATTTTTGAGTTTTCACGTATCAAATGACAGTTTTCCCTTGTCCACATGCATACTCTTATTTTCCCAAACTATGAATAAACTAACTTATTTCTCCTTGACCTCTCATTTCTTAACATACTTATTTATTTTCATTGATCTTCTTTTTCTCTTGAAAAATTGAAAACATTAGAAAATTACAGAGAAAAATACAACACTTGTGGTTTGTTACCGTGAATAAGTATTTATCTTAATCACTTTGCTGTTGCTGGGCGTGATACCTGACACCTGTAGCTTAAAGGAGGAGAGATTTATTTTGACTTCTGGTTTTAGTTCATCATAAGTCAGCTCCAAAGCAGAAAGAACACTGTGAAAAGACAGGGAAGAGGTGAGCTGTTCACTGCATGGAAACCTGGAAATAGAAGACGGAGGAGTTGAGGACACGAATATATTATTCCAGATGGCCTGGTAGAACAGGCCTGTAATCCCAGCACTTTGGGAGGCTGAGACCAGAGAATCCCAATTTCTCAGCATGGGCAACATAATGAGAGCAAGACCCTGTCTCAAAATGAGAAATAAAAATGGCCTGGGGAGTGTAGCTCAAGGCAAAGGCCCTAGATTCAGTCCTTGTCAGACACAGAAGAAAAATAAAACTCAAAAAAAAAAAAAAAACAGAATGTATCCTTCCAGGTCATGTGTTCAGTGAGCAATCCTTCCAACCAGGCCCCACCTCCTAACAGCATAGATATATACACCGGTTAATATGCCATTCACATGATCCAGTCACTTTCCAAACTCTTGAGACTTTTGGGGAATATCTTAGACTTAAACCATAATAGTATTCATCTATGTGAAATATTTTACATAAAGATTTACTATAATTTCCATGCTGTTGCTTTGTGGACACTGCCTGAATTATTCTGGCCAGTATGTCTTATAAAAACAAGTAGGCTCTTTTCTGAAGTTTCTATTTCAATTTAAAATGACTTTTAATCTCCAAGTGCTATATTCTGAAATACTGTCATTCTGAATGTTGTTTTCACTACTCCTATACCAGTTCATTACATCCCGGTGGTTCTCTTGCTCAGTGTAGTTCAAAGTGGCTTTATAAGAGTTCTGTGATTGTTGCTACTGTCACACTCAAACCTTACCTCTTCACACACAATCTTTCTCAATATTCTTAATGATTTCCGGAGGCTATTCCTAATTTATTTTCATACTTCCAGATTTACCTTCTTGAAATATCTTAATCAGAATGTCTCTTGTTTCTTAAATATAGAATCAAATACACTTAAAATGTGTGCCCATGTTCTTCCGGCTGACAGTCAAAAGAGAATTTCTTCTTGCTACTTTTGAAGAATAGCCTGTGATCCAACCAGACTCAAAAGGTCACCATTCTCTGATGAGGTATTATCCTTACTCTATTCAATTATGTCCCATATTATTTACCTTGTATAATTCTCCTCATTCTTTTTTTATTATTCACTCATTCTTAAGGCTAATTGACCTTCCCCTCCTTGTTGACTTTCCTGATCATCCCTGATTGTGTTAAGGTATGACTTAATTTTGCTGTTTCCTTTGGTAATTCTGTCATATATTGCCACCTAGAGAAAACTTACCTCATTATTTTTGACCTTCTTATTAGAGGAGATTTATTTTGGTGATAAATTCAGCTTAAATCTCCATTCTCATAAATTTCTCAAGCATTGCTCATAATTCTTTGGTTTAAATTTATTCTTCCATTTTTCTCATCTAAACTTGCCATTAATACATATCACGTTGACTCACATTACATAGTATTTTGGATTCTTAGTAATATCCTTAAGTTAACATAAGATAATGTACATTTCTTTATCTTATAGAACTAACATAAAACATTTAAGTCAAGCATTCAGAATTTTTTTTCAAAAAGTTTTCGCATTAGACAGTAACATGAGAGAATTATGGAAGTGTTTATTTCTGAGTAGAGTTCACGTTCTTCATTGTTGGAATGATGCCAAGGACAAAGAAATTCAAAATGTCCACTTCATAGTGAACCATCGTAAGTTAGCACTGACTCTTGGAAACTGGAAATGACTAGTTATTTGACATATTCTTGAATTTATTTTTCTATAATAAATGAAAAGCGGTAAGTGTTTAAATAGCTAAATCTGATGGACTTCTAGTGAAGTCAGCAGCTGAGTGACACAACTGCACAGTGTCTCCTGGTGGACCCACTTAAAAAGTTGAAAATGTGCTATGAAACTGCCCATTAAATGTAGCTATGACAGGGGGGATCACCCCAACAATTGAAAGGAGGACACAGAAAGATCAGAAACCCCCAAAACACTGGAAGCAGAGGTAAATAGGAGCCCAGGAAGCAGCCTCAGGTTGACTACAAATGTCTGTGAGCTGCCAGCATCTGCAGAGAGAGGAAAGCCTACCCAAAACCCAGAACCTCTGAGTTAGAAGAGGAAGGAGCACCCCAACAACTTCCACAAAAAAGTCAGAAATCTCAAAGACCTATCAGAAGTGGAGGAAAACTTAAGCCGAGGAAGCTACCCCAGAATCACTGAGAGTTGCCCTGAGCTGATGACATCCATAGTGAAAAGAAAGCCCAGAGCCAGGAACCTTTGACCTAGGTAAGCATGGATCCAAGAGAAGTGGGAATTGACAACACCCAATATATCCAGGCTCCAAAAACAAACCTGAGGGTAGTGTAAACTAGAAATAGAATGTGAGATTCCCCTAGCAAAGGTTTCCCAGAGCCCAGACCAGAAGTAGTGCTTTGCAGCCATAATAGGCAGTGCCATAAGCCGGAGCCATGAGAGAGAGAGAGAGAGAGAGGGAGAGAACCATAGACTGGACTGTTAAGAGTAAAAGAAAGCTTAGAAGAAGAGCACATCAGGGTTTTTGGTCACCTTTAAATAGTACCTATGAGGAAACCGGCACAAGAGACATTTGAGGAGAGGAGAGAGAGGCTGCTGACCTTCTGAATGGCTTGGGTGGTAGTGGGAACATGTCCAAGGGTTGATAGCCTCTTGGGAGAAGGAAGCCGGGATAGATGGGAGAGCTTTGCTGAACAAGACACTTCTGAGGTTGTCAGACTGTTAGGTCCTCTCTCGTTGCCTACTTCAAGCACAGAACTCAGAAGAATTTCAAGTCACCCCCCCAGACCCATACACACCATCATATCCATTCAAAGAAACCTCTCTACTAGGCCTTTAAAGTGAAGGCCCTCAATAACAGAAACATGGGAAGAAGACACGGCAACAGGACAGACACAGAAACACCTGAGACCCCAGAAACTAATGTCATAACTGAATTAGTGGAACTTTTAGGAAAGGAAGTCAAGGAACAAATAGACCGGTTAGTTTCTGTGAATAGTTCAAACAACATATTTCTAAAGAAATGCAAGTAATGATCAGTGAGCTTAAAGAGGAATTTACTAAGCAAATAGTTGTCCTAATAGGTACAAATCTTATTGAGCATTCAAAAAGAAAAAAACACAAATAAAAATTTGGCAAAGGTAAATAAGGATATACAAGATATAAAGGAATATTCTGATAAAGAAGTAGAAATTTTAAAAGAAATCTAGCTGAAATTCAAAATAAGAGAAATACATTTGAAAGCAGTCACAGTCAACTTGAACATCATGTGGACAGAATTTCAGACCTTGAAAACAAGGCTGAGGAAACAAATTCTATAATTAGGCATGACTCCAAAATTATAAATGAGCAATGTATCTGGACATAACAGCTTCTGGATGATTCAAAGAGAACTAATCTAAAAATTATGCGTGTGGGAGAAAGAGAAGAAGACAGCAACAAAGGTATAAAGAATTCATTCACTGAAATTATGTAAGAAAATTTCTAATATCTAGGAAAAGAAATTAATTTTCAGGTACAAGAAGCTTATAGAACACCAAATAACCTCAACCAGCAATGAGACCTGCCACGATGTATTATAATTAAAACTTCAGAAATAGAACATAAGAGAAGATATTAAAACCAGCAAGAGAAAAATAGACAATTATTCTACCAAGGCAAAATCATTTGAATTACCACGAATTTCTCAATATAAACTTTAAAGGCCAGGACATCCTGGAGCAAGATCTTTTGAGCTTTAAAAGATAGTGTCAGCCCAGATTGTTGTGTCCAGCAAAATTATCCCTGAAAATTGAAGGAGAAGTAAAAATTTTTCATGACCAAGAATCCTTAAAGAAATTTCTGACCTCTAGCCCAGCATTGCAGAAACTACTTAAAGGAATCTGTGAGAGAGATAGACAAGCAGCACCAAAAATCATGGAGGAAAGGAAACAAAGTGTAACAAAAAAAGAACTAGACATCAATTATTTGATTAGTATCCCACTAAAGCAATAGCAGCTTTCTCAAAAAATTTGTGAAACTTCCCCTGTAATTATTAGTTTTTATCAGTATATTATTTTGCAAAATATAATAATTACATTCAACATGTGGAATTGGTATAAAATCGTAATCTCTGAAAATTTTGTGATTTGTTATGATGTGTATAGATATTTAACTGAGGATGGAGTGGCAAAAGGCAGTGGTTTTGATTTGGGATATTATTAGTTCTAAAAACAGTATTATTTGGTAAATAAGTGGATCTTGGAATCTTTTTCCCTGAAGCTGTCAATGAGTGGTAAAGATGAAAGATCACATATTCTTATTCCATTGGTTAAGAACTCAGTTGACAATCAGTTCAACCTGTGACTCTTGAATTTTACTTTTCAATCTCATGCTCTGTAACTAAACTTATAACAATGATCATACTCATTTCTTCCTGATCCTCTTTGGAAAAGAATTCTTTAAGAATTCTGAAATAACTAAATAAGCCATTATATCTATTGCTTTCACTATAATATATTTTTGTGATGTAGACTTAAGTTTATGTAATGTAGCAATTCCTTTATTCAGTCTTGAGTATAAGTTTAGCCTAAGAAAACTGATTGATGTAATGATAACTTGAATTTATTTTTGTGTATCAGCACAATTGATAATAGCCAAATCTTGGAAGAAGCCCATATGCCTGAATACAGATGACTGGATAAAGAAGTTATGGTATATATACACTATGGAGTGGTACTTTTCCTTTAAGAATGACAAATTTGAGTCATTTTTAGGAAAATGGATGCATCTTGAGACCATTATGCTTAGCAAAATGAATCAGACCCAGAAAGTTAAGTATCACATTGTTTCTATAATATGAGAAAACGAAACCACAAAACATGTAAGAGACGTGGGGAAAGTAAGAAGATGGACTTTGTAGAGAGAGAAAGAGAAAGAGGGATGAGAAGGTGGGAAGGAGAAAGGAAGGTGATATGTTAAAAAAAGAGAACCAAAGAGAGGTGATAGTGGGAGTTGGGGGGGAGGAGGAATTTGTTGGAGGATCAAAATTGGGGAGGGGAAGGGTTTGTAATTTTATGGAAATATATATACACAAAATACTTAAGTCTAATGTAAACACTATCATATATATGTATATATAAATGTATTATATATATATATATATATATATATAAAATGGGGAAAATAAATAAATCTATATATTCCTCCATAAAAATTAAGTTCCTTTGAGACGGAGCAGGGGGCAAAAAAAATTAATTTCCTTCTAAAAAATGTGCTGCTTAACCAAAAACACCAGCTAGGTGGTGACCTTCTTGGTCACTGAAATTCCCTTGCATTTTACAATACAGTGCTTACATTTGTAGCTACCATGCAACATTGAATCTTATCACAATGAATTGTTGCTAGTTCTGCTGGCTCTAGCCCAACTCCCTTAGTAATTTCTCTCCACCAGTCCGAAATGAATAATAAAGTGTGTTCTCTGTGCTACGCACCTCCCACATATCCCCACCCACCCATCTTCTGTTCCATAACCAAAAAATAAACCTACATACACTTTTACATATCTTGTGGCAGATTTTATTTAGAATTCTATACCGAGATGTTAACGTTTTTGTTATTTCTTACAAGTATACTGTGATGCCAAAATGAGCCATTTCTCCTAAATGTGGTCAAAAAGCACTTTCATTTTGTAAATTAATCTAACATCACTTTCAGTGGTGTTTATCACCTGAAAAAATGTTATCAAAATACTATAAGTTTGTATTGTTGATCTTGTTTTGAATACCTTAACATTGAAAATGGTATATCTCTTACAAAAAACAGATTATAAAGCAAGAAGTTATTTGCCATGAGAGAGGAAGTTTAGGTTATGTCTGTGTGCATGAAATAGGTAACTCTGATAGCTCAAAGATTTAAGCCACCCATAAAGTACAGCATTGAAGAAGTATTTTTAGCAGTTGATCTTCACCAAATAGTGATGTGTCAGGAAAGAACACCATTTCTCTAAAAAGTGTTTAGAAGTAGCTAAGAACTTTCAGGGGCAAAACTAATGAAAAAAATCTTATAGTAATCCTAACAGAGACAGAAAACTTTCAGGTTACAGGATAGCATCCAAATCAGGACAAATTTCAAAAGAAAAATTTAATTTTGCTTATTTTTCATCAATATTTGCTTTCTAGGTCTTCTGTTTTTCATATGCACTGATTAGATTTTTATACACATAGCTGATTGTCAGAACAGGTTGAGAAGAGACATGTTTTGGGGAATAAGCTCACCTGCACTTTGTGGAAGGTGAGGGTTTTGCCTCCTTAGAGTCTGACTCTATTTATTTCCTGGTAGACATGCGCATCAGCGCTACCATGCTTTGTCATTGACGTTGTGCTCATTCAGATCAATTCCTAGTGTTGGAAATGGGCAAAAAGTCTCTTTCCTTTGCACAGATTTGTTTATGACTTCTCTCTTAATTACAACACGACAAGGCTAAGTGGGGACTTAGTTGCATCTATTTACCTATAAAATCCTCCAAACTGTCTTTATAGATGAGCAATATTCCATTGTGTATAAATACCACCCCATTTATGTATCCATTGATCTGTTGATGGGTATTTTGGTTTCTTCCACATTTTAGCTATAGTTAGGTGTGCTGCTATGAACACGGGTATACGTGTGTCTCTGTTATATGTTATTTTTAACTCTTTTTTTAAACTCTTTTGAGAAAATTCCCAGAAGAGGTATTGCTGGATTGAAGGGGATGTGTATTTCCAGTCCTTTAAGAAACTTCCATACTGCATTCCATAGTGGTCAGAAGCAGAAGATGAAATATTCAATGGTTTCCCTGATATGAGAAACTCAGATTACAAGTATTTCATAGAACTTATTGCGGGGCATAATGGGAACTAGAAGTGAGGGGAAGGGAGTCAGAGGGTCAAAAAGGGGAAAGGGATGGATTTGTAATTTTGCCATGATATGTGTATGCACAGAATACTCAAGATCAATGTAAACTTTATGTATTGCACTTATACATATCAAAACGAGGGAAAAAAAACCCAAAAACAAGTGGGGACTTAGACCTAACTGACTTGTGTCAGTGGATAGAAAATTCCTAAGTGAAAATACGAGAAGAATGGGGCTTCTGGCTAAACTGACTTGATAAGACCTTTGCTGAAGGTAGATCAAGGGGTAATGAGGTAGTCGTAGTCATATATCAACTTTGTTATCTCTATATTAATGGCTAATTAAAGGAATCTACACCTCCACTGGAGCCAGAGACCTGACACTCTGCTTTTAGAATTATTGGTAGCTCAAAGCTTATAAACTTTTAGGTGAATATGTACCTGACTGAAACATCACTAATCAGCCACAGTACTATAACTCATGAACAAATGTGGGCATAGATTTGGATTTATTATGAATTACTATACTTATATATCTCAAAAGATCCTTTCCAAAGTTGCTCTTAAGTCAAGGTAATTAAAATTCTCTCAAATGCTGAAAAGTGCCAAATAAACTTGATTAATTAAGTTTATCAATAAAGGTGAACAACTTGTCATAAAATG
Organism: Ctenodactylus gundi; assembly: GCA_004027205.1. Taxonomy (NCBI): domain Eukaryota; kingdom Metazoa; phylum Chordata; class Mammalia; order Rodentia; family Ctenodactylidae; genus Ctenodactylus; species Ctenodactylus gundi. The sequence continues at coordinate 139,175 of PVKB01003132.1, read as the reverse complement.
TTGATCAAGAGTTGTACATGCAGAAAAATAGCTTACAGTTAGCGAATTAAGGAAAAATGGAAATTCAAAGTTTTGGCTAGATGCTTGGAGATAGTATTCATTTATCTTACCCCCTAAAACACTTTGAGTGTAGTTCAGTAAAACAAAATAGAAATCATCGTACAGAGATGACATCCTTATCAGCTAGTTAGGTCCATGGGTTCGTTATTGCTTTGATGGTAACACTCTGAAGGTTTCTTCAGGTTGAAAGGATCCAGAAACTAGTAGAGAAAATGAAAATCATTAAGATTAATTTTTTATTGTCTCTGTGGGAGGGAAACAAAAATGACTCAGCTATATCTGCATGACTCATCTGCATTTATTTTTTTCTGTCACAAAGCTACTCATAATACTGTTCCCAAAAAGATAAAATGATAATGAGGAGGATACCAGCATAGAAATATAGTGACTGAGAAAAAATATTTTAAAAAGTTAACAAAGGCATAGAGTTTATAGACAGTAAGACAGTAATGTTGGTTTTGGGCTGAGATGTATACGTGTGTGTGTGTGTGTGTGTGTGTGTGTGTGTGTTGTGTACATTTTGATATATTCATGTGTATATTCTCTCTCTCTTTCTCTCTCTCTCTCTCTCTCTCTATATATATATATACATATGAGGGATTTTGTTTCTTTTTGTAAAGATTTTCATTTTATGGCAACTGCATAGTTGCTTAGCTGGAGTCAAATTCATTTCTCAACTTTCATGATGTTAAATTACCTCTCATATAACCTGCAGCTTCTTATAAATAGAAACACTGTTAAAAACGTTCATAAAGTTGAGAACCAAAAGGACTTTTTCCTCTGGTTTTGTGAGTATGCTAAAAACATGGCTTTTTGCCTTCTTTCTTTCTTTTATTCTTTCAAGTTTTGGAGCCAGAAGAACTAATTTATTAGCCTCTGGTGATTATGGTCACAGTAAAGTGTCTCTTTTAACAGTCCATTTCAACACATTTACTTACAAGCAGGTCATATGTCATGTAGGTAAGATGTCCTGACTTTCCCTGGTACTTGAAAGATACTTTGGCAGAACACGCTATTGTTCATGGGTGCTTCTTTTTTATCCAGGATTAGTTCTTGTCTTTCAGAACCTACTGCTGAAAATGATTCTCTTACTACTTCCAATTTCTGTGTAACCCAAATGTACAAAAATATTAGTAAATAGTATTTCACAGCAAAATACTGAGAGCTATTCTAGCCACAGCAATCTTAAAAAATAATTAAATATATTTTGTGTAGGCTGCACTTTTTCATAATTATATTTTTCTAACTTATGCCATATTTTCACTATCAGTTTGGACATTCTCAAGAAAATTTCCTGAATGAGACATAACAGCAGCAGATTTGTAAACAAACAGAAAAGCAAATAATTGATGTGTTGTGCCAGAGCTGAAACTGTCTACCCAGTTATCAAAGCATCTCCCACCTTCTTTGGTTCTTTTAATATCAATCAAAACACGAGGGCTAATTGTGAAGCAATGCTGTTATTTGGCAGAGTGAACAACCAATGAAATGTAACAGAAGTCTGACAAAATGCTGTTTGTCCATGTTATTTCTCTAATCTTTCTTGCTCTTCTGACCCCTCCTGATCTCTTGCCCTGCGCACATCTTTAGCTGGGCTGCTTTGGAAATCCTCTGTTATCATCTCCGTGACTAGATCTCAGTTTCATCACCCTCATATTCTTCCAGATGCTTGGGGTGTCTTTTGCTTTCTTGCCTAGACAACACAGGGGTGAGTGATTGCATTCTAGTTGTTGTTCTGTTTTCAATTTTCCAGCTCAGAGAATTCACAGTTCTGATTCAACGTCTGAGTCAGGGAGGCTGGTAAGTCTTGCTATGCCAAATAGGGTCTGGGAACCAGTGGTATTGGCAACTTCTCATAGCTTATTAGGAATGCAGAAACTCAGTGCTCACTCCAGACGTACTGAATCAGAATACATCCACTTACTTGCATTTTAAAAAGGATTCCATAGGTAATTGTGTATGTACATGAAAGCACAAGAGAACACTGGGATAGATAATTGGCCTCCTAACTTATTTTTGCCAGCATGTCTTTCTCAGTAAAATAAATTTTGTGTACATTTACCCCAAAATATAATTGTAGCTGAATGTCACAGTGGAAGTTTTGACTGGGGTGGCAGGATACAATAGATTATAATATTCCCAAGTGTGGCTGCTGTACCAGATTCAAGATTCTAAAGAAAATAGACTATTATTTTTTGAAGGTTGAAATCCTTTTATGCACTTTAAAGTATGAAAGAGTGGAACTTCTTTGCAGTAAACAGTTACCATTCTGTGGTCTTCCTCATTATCTCCCACCAAGCCCATAGAAAGGGTGGGATTTGCCATATCCCACCTTGAATCTAAAGAGAAGGGTTTTAAGGGAGCTAAGATACTCAGATGTGACCCATGGGGTTTTTGAGTGGCAGTGAACTGAAACATCACTAATGACTAGGAAATCATGAAGGTAATTCTGATATAATGGTGAGCTTTTTGGCAGTAAAACAAAGGAAGAGTGAATATATTGTAATCAGCGGACTCTCCCAGAGTTTGATGAGGGGCGATAGTATGCGTTTCTGATGGCTCATAAGCAAAAGAGGGCTATAAAAATCTTGATTTTTACCCAGTAAGCCTCATGGTGGGCTGAGGGGTGGTCAAAAACGGATTCCAAGGGTCCACTACAAATTACAAACATCTTTTGATTGTTAACAGCTGGTTCTATCAGACTCGCTGTAATAAGGGGGAACACCTGTGGATTAAGCAAAGCAAAGTTGATTACACTCACTGTGGTAGGGGCAAAATTGACAGATTCTCAGCAGTATCTCAGATCATGGAAGCCATAAAAGAGTATTTATAAAATTTTAGCTTGAGTTTGGTGATTGTCGACCTGATCCCATGAAATGAGGAACTGTTTAAGATTGAGTAGAGTTTGAAATTTGAAAACTTGTAATAAACTTAGTTAATTTAATCTGATATTCCAGGATAAGCCATTTCCTAGAATAAGTAGGCAAGTTATTTTTGCTTATTCTCCGCGCATAGCTTTTTGTGGCCACATTGTCTAGGACTGGGAGGAGGTGGGAGTGAGAAGTTACTGCCAATGTGGGCAGGCCTTTTCTTGGAGGGATAAAAATGTTCTGATGCTAGATTGTGGGCATGGTTGTACAACTGTATGAATTTACAAAATCCACTGAATTAGACACTTCAACAGGATGACTTTTATAATATGTGAATTATATCAATAAAACTGCAATTAAATACATATGCAGTAAATTAACAAATCAAATATGAGTGAGGCTTTTTTATTATTTATTTTGAGACAGGGTCTGTAGTCCAGACTAGTCTTGAGCTCACTTATATAAACCTCAAAGTCAACAGCAATCCTCATTCCTCAGCCTCCTGAGTGCTGGGATTGCTGGGATTTAAGGTGTGCACCACCACTCCCAGTTTATGTGGTACTGTGGAATCAAACTAAGGGCCTTGGTGCTTACTAGGAAGTGCTCTAACTGCTGTACCCGAAATGTGTGTCTTTAAATCATATAGCAACTACTGACAGTAATTGGTCATCTCTGCATAGGCCAATATATTAATGCATATTTTAAAAATATAATAATTCTAATGTCAACTATAATATTTTATGCTTTGTCAGGAGTTTATCAGAGTCCCTCAATACAAGAACAAAAGATGTATATCAAAGACATAGACCATTTAGGAAATTGAAGTCTAATTTTAAAGTAACCAGGTCACCAATATTTTTATAGATGACATGTCCCTTGTAGTGACAAAACAATTCAGAAATGAGAAAAATAAAACTAGTTTTATAATATTCTCTACACAGCACAAGACATTTTCGATAGCAACAATAGTACCATTCTTTGTACAATCCTATTTAATCTTAAAGCCATAGGTTCCATGGGAGTGAGGTTTGACTTTAAGTTTCTGTGAAGTAGCCACTGCTGACAGTTGTTGATCGTCCCTTAAAACACCCGCAAAAAAAAGAAAAAAAAATGACTTAGTAAAAGACAAAGTTGATATGTCTAATTTCAACTGCATTTTTGTGCCTTCTCAGTGATTGATCAGTGAACCTTGGAGAGGAACAAAATATATTATTATAATGTTGGAAAAAACCTATCATTCAAGATGTTATGGGTACATGGAAACCATAATCTGTTGCAGTTTGCTGAAACAACTGGAGTCCCAAAGTCACTGCTGTAGACACATGTTTTTCCTCAGGACGCAGTGTAGCACTTGAACATCTGGCAGACAAATCAAGTCCAATGGGCAGATATCAGTCATTAGCAAACTGTATTGCCTTCCCTTTCAAACAAGAATATTGCTACCGGAAAGTAATTCTTTGCTTCAGCACCCCATAAGCTGAGGGGTACAACTCTAAAACGTGTTTGTAGAAATCATGCACATCTAGGTGGATGGACATTGAACTTCAGAAAGCCAGCTTTCTCAGCCCACCATACCTTTGGTGCTTCACTCCTGCCTCTCATGAGCTTTCATATTCCCAGGATCTATCATGTCCACTATTGTCTCTCGTGCTTCTCGCTGTTGATCCCTGGATCTGGCAGTTAATAGTTCTATTGGGGTCCAGGGGTGGCTGATGGTTGCTGTTGTCCCTACTGTAAAACTGGTTTTAGTCAACAGAGATTCAATAACTCCAGTACAGTAAAGGCGATCTTGTGAAATGACAGCAAGGAGCACACCAGGAAAACTATATTACCTGTTTTATAGCTATGAATTTAAAATGTAAATTACTCTCACACAAGGTTAACATCAGGATTAAGGTCAGGATCATCTGTGGAGTGCCTAAAAGAATAAAATTATTTCAAGGGTGCTTTACTAAGTAGTTCCAAGATTTTGACATTTTAAACACTGAGAACCAAAAAGCAGACAATGAGCTGTCACTGCCCTGCTCTTACAGTGCCATTTAGTAACATGTAATTCATGAGCCAGTAAACTAACCTCTACACCCTAGAGCTACATACATGTCCTTACCCATTTGCCCAAATTGAGATCATTCTGTTTTACTAATATCCTGATGATTCACCTTGTCATAATAGTGATTTTCCAGATAAAATATTTAAATAAATCTTTAAATAAGTTTTTATAAGTCATATTTTGCATCTATAAGAAATCATATCTATCTACCTACCTATTTAGCTGTCTTTAATATATACATATCTATGTAATCCCTAAATCCTCACATCTGGGGCCAGATAATTCTTGATTGTGGATAGTGATGCTGTGCCATTTTAAGATGGGTCCTTGTTGGTAGTATTCTTGTCCCTTATGGGTACCCTCTAGAAACTACCTGCACCCCCTCTGAAATTGTGCTAACAAAATGCCGACTCTTCCCTAGGGAGCACAATTACAACCACATGAAGAACAATGATTTTAAGGAAAAAAAACATAAAAAGAGAATATAGGAAACATGGAAGTAGATTTTGTGGAAATGAGAAGGGGTAACTAGCACTGGGGCAAAAGGGAGAGCAAGGAGAGGAAGGGAAAGTAAAAGTGCTTAGGATGCAGTATGTTTATGTGTGTATGCACCCATTTCTCAAGTGGAATGTAATTATATTATATATCAGAAGCATGTTAATAAAATATTTTGAGGGAAAAAGAAATCCACTGATAAAAGCTGTGGAATTGTAGACAATGCCTACAGAGTCCATTATCAAAAAAGAATTTTAAAAAAGAAAAAGAACAAAAAGTGAAAGCTGCATAATTAATAGTAATTATTATTTGTTACTTTGCTACATATAAATACTACATTGACAGATTTAAAACTTACTCTGGGTTGTGGGTAAATTTTGCAACTTTGGAACTTTCTTGGAGGCCTGTTAAACATTTTCTCAATAGATTCCCATGAGTTCCTTCCCTCTCTCTTTTCTTCACTTCCAAGATTTTTGTGAAGAAGTTATTTGGTCAGGCTGTGTATCTAGCGTAGAACAAACTGCCATGGGGTAAGGCCTTCTCAGTTATGAGGCACAGACTTTAGTGTGCACAATTATCATCTGGAAGAATCTTACTTTTTAAAAGCCCTTATTCTCCATGTTTGGGTTGATGCTGATATGCTGCATTTCTGACTCCCAAGGGAATGTTTCTGTTGGCACAGAGACAGTAGCAGAGTCCTAAGCAGGCTGGTCATAGGCCTGAGCATCCATGTCATAAGATAGTGGTCCTGCCATATTACAATCATCAGTATGCTTCTATGAAAATAATTTTATCTGTTGCTTTTGAAATAGCAATTCCTCACTCTCTTTCATTGTATCTATCAAGGAAAATTACTGTTTCATAAAAAGCTAAAAGTAATGGGCTACTGTGGTTGCCCATTAGAATCATGTGGGAACTTTCTAAAATTTCAGATGCTCAAGCCACACCCCCAACCAGTTAAATCTGAATCACTGGGACTGAGCCTCAGGTGTAAGTGGTTGCAATGAACAGCAAAGTTGGAGAATCAATATTCAGTTCTATTCTACATACTTTTATAGTCCTTGGATCAATACCATATGTATTATACATTTGCCAGAAATGAATAACATAAAGTCTCATTCTAGAAACACTGAACAATATTTTGCATTTTCTTAAGATCCACAAAGAATCTTATGTACATGAAAATAAAAGACTAGGCCAGTAAAGTGAATTTAAATGTACTTTAAACATCTAATCCAGTTGAGTTTGATTTTAGAGTATTGAAAAGCCTTACAGAAGCCATGTTTAAGGTGTCATGAGTTTGAGAGGAACATCAGAACACCAGTTCCTCAAGAGTAGAACTTAACCTGTCAAGATAAGTAACCTTAGTTTTTAATGTGCAAATCACACCCAAAGTGTGATTTTTTTAGGCCTATGCTGTGTGAGCTCAAGAATGACAAAGAGCATCAGTGGTCACCAAGTGCCTTTAGGTTTTATGAAGAGCAAGTGAAGGCCCCAGAGTGACCACATTCCTTTTGTTCCCAGGAGTCTGAAAAAGTAGTTTAGGAAAATGCTCTTACTTGATCTTAGAATCTGAAGTGTAGCTGAATCTTTTCCAAAACTGTTAAGAAAAATAAAATGTAGCATAGAAGAAAGACACTGTTGAGTAACAATTTCTAAGGTGTGCCAGAGCCTCTTCTGTGGACCCTGGTCAGATGTGTATGAAGAGAAAAAGAAGAAATAGATAGACAGACAGACAGTGAGAGACAGACATGGAGAAACAGAGTAAGAAAACTAATTAAAGACAAAAGGGGCTAGAGGAACGGCACAGCCATTAAAGTGCTTCCCTTGAAAGCACAGGGCCCTAGGTTTGATTCTGCAGTGCCACATAAAGCCGTTTGTGGTGCCACATGCCTGTAATCGCAGCAATCAGGAGGCTGAGGCAGGACGATTGCCTTGAGTTCAAGGCCAGCCTGGGCTACACAGTGAATTCAGGACCAGCCTTGATTACGGAGCAAGATCCTGTTTCAAAAAAAAAAAACCCAAAACAAAAACAGACTAAAGACATAAGATATGCAGAAATTTCTTATATTCAGAGCACTAGATCTTGACACATAACTAATATTTTGAATGACTATGTTGAACACTTGCATGTCAAAGATCAATTACATGATAAAGAAGAATATATTAAAATTCACATGCCACCCCCAAACCACTCAACCAATAAAACTTCTTGAGATTTAGTTGCCTTGTACTCAATATAAATCTGGTATAATTGGTCAACTGAGAAACTCTTAGGCTACTATGATAGTTATATCGAATATAAATTAGATTAGCTTTGTTAAATCTATCTTAGGAGAGATTTGCTAGGAAACTGCTCAGGGGAGTTTTATTTCTCCTATCAAGAGTATGTTTCCTTTGTTTCTCAGTGTAAAGGAGTTTATAGTTCACGTGTTCTTGCCATTATTGAGTTAAAAGTCATTTTAACATATATTTCGACTCCTCGGTAATATTATAAAAATGTCATTTAGATATTTTTTTCATAAAAATCATAATTTAGGTACTAAATTGTGACCTAAAAGTATATGATACTATTTTCAACACTTTTTATGCTTAGAAATACATTCTTCAGTATTCATCTCCATATTCTTGATGATTCAAAGACAATTCTCATTATAAAAGAATTTCCATTTGCAGAAGAAAACACATTAAACCAAAAAAATTGACTGTATTTTAGAAACAACATGAAGTTGAAGGAAAGGACTGTCACTTGGTGACAACACAAAGCCCTGAATGTCCTGTCATAAGAGTGCACAAACTGTTAGATTGAAAATTTAGCTACTATGCTAAAATATAGAAATTATCAGAAGTTGTTTCACATCTATTTTTGATTATAAATAAATGTGCTTTTAATATTTGATTTTGTTGGTTTCCTAATTTCCCAAGCACATGGTGTTGATCTCTATTGACTAGTACATGATATATTAAAGAAAATGGAGCTAACAGAAGACAGCTGTGAGAAAGATGGAAAAAAATGAAAATTGGAGGGTTAAAAACTTAAACCAGTGATACTACTGTTATTAAAGTGACAGATTTATTTGTTTTGCTCAACTATTATTTCTAGATACAAAGCCAGGCATTTTAAATTGAAACATTGTTCTTGCAAACTTTTTTCCATTATGGGCGATAGAATCTAGGGCAAAATATATATATTGTTTGTTTGTTTGTTTGTTTTGGGACAGGGTGTTACCAAGTTACCCAGGTTGGGTCCAAACTTGCAAATCCTCCAGTTTCAGTTTCCAAGACTGATGAAATCATAGGTGAGTCACCATGCCCCCTTGGCTTTGTGTTTTAATCACTATGGTCTTAAAGCCTATACAATCACTCAAAAGCAAATCTTCTGTGTTTACATGAGAACAAATTAACCTGCATGCTTTCAGACAAAAGAAATGCAAAGGCCTGCTTCTAAAAATTCTGTCCTGGTTCACCCCAATTGGGTAAAATTTTGACAATAACCAGCCAGTCAGTGAAATACTTGCAAACTTAGTTTATAAATGAGGAAATGATTATAAATTTTTAAAATGAGTAAAATTAGCAATAGGGAATGAAATATTTTACTAAATTACAGAAGTAGAGAGAAATTAACTGTAGATATGTAAGGAAGAGCAGGAAAGGGTGCTTCCTACTCATTACTTTGGCAAGTTTGCTGATAGCTGTTATGATATTGGGAACGGGAAGATGACCCAGTTGCATGCAAAGCAGCTGGTAAGATGGAAGGATCTCTGCCCTCAATGCCAGTGCTCATCGGTCCTTGTGGCCTCATCAATTTTGTGAAAGTTAAATTTCCTCTCTTAGTTTTTTTATTTATAAAGTAATGGAATTCTATAGAATATGTGGTGTTTGATGCCCCCGTGTCAACAGTTCCAAAATATCTCATCTGGATAATCAAATACATTGTTATTTTATGTTGTACGTTTAGATTGTCACATTTGATGTGAAATATTAATTTCTGCAATACAAAAATTTGGCATATCTCCAGATTAGGACACATTATAAATACAACGAATTAAAAGCATTTAGATTTTGTCTTTGTGGAGTCTTGAAATGAGCAGAAGTATGTTCTAAATCATAGATAGGAAAGGGTTAACTTTAACTCTTTCTCCTTGTCTCTCTTGCCTCAGCAGGGGTGTGTACACACACACACATACACATGTGCACACACACACACAAACACACACATCTACCAGGGGGATAATTAATAGAACATTTGTATATATCTGATGTTCATATAATTTGTACATTTTTATTTACCTTAATCATGGCTATTTTTTAATAACCAGAAACCAGTATTACATATATAGCAGACATGATTTTGGATAGTTTCCATGTATGCATAGCTTTGCTTCCCAGGAGTCAAGACAGTGTAAATAGTCATCAAAAATATATGTATTGAATGCCTGCCTTGAGTTCAACCTGTGCTGGGAAGTATGAAAGGCAGCTATGCCAAGTACGTTCTGTACAGGAGCTTGTATTCACCTACCTAAGAAATATACTGAGACCGACACCAATACTCTCTTGTATCTGATTCCACTGGAACTTTCTGTAAGAATTTGTTGAGCACAAAGATGTTAATATCTGAAGACTGTGGCAGGCCAGTAGACAGGAAGAATCTGTATCATACAGAGGTGTCTTGTCGTCATAAACATGCCACACTGCTTTGGAGCACTGGTTTGAGGAAAAGATGGTAGATGGTAAGCAATTCTTTATCACCTGGAGCTGAAGATTGCGTAGCGCTAGCTTTCACGAGAGAAAAGAGTGGCCCACAACTCGGAGTTCTAAATCAAAGGCTGAGAGACGTCCATACACAAGATATAAGTCACCCGTTGGGGTGGCTTTGTACACAAAATCTTCATTTAGTGCTATGTATCTGTGTCGCTAGACATGGAATAAAACTTCTGTCTGATTTGACAACAATATAAGTAGAAATGGCTATCAGAATTCATTAAGTATTTTATCAGAGGAGGAAAGAGGGACATACTGATTTTGTGTATTGGGGACACATTGGAAAGCATGGTTTTTTCCTTCAATTTTCCTGGTAGATGTTTTTCTAAATGTAGCATTAAGAAAATGAGTGGAACATTTATAAAATACCTGATATCTATCTAAACTTATCTAAACTTAATTTTTTCTATCACAAGTAGAAAATTACAATTGTAGTTAAGGAGCTGTGTTTCCAGTTTGGAAATATTACTTAAAATTCACCTTTCAGCTACTAATTGAAATGTTTATCAGTTAATATTATGTACCCTCAACTTTCATCAATAAGATTTGCTCCATTTATGAAAATTCAAAACATTCAATGATTAATCATTTTAGTAATATTTTATAAAATAATGGTTATTTTCAACAAGATATATGGGTTATAACTAATATTTTCAGTACATGGTTGCATATGGCTAGGCACGTAAAATATCGGACAGCAAAACCAAAATTGGTTAATATAGTTTCATCAGCAATTTTTGTGAAAAATAAACATAAGCATTAGACAGGCACAAAATTAGAGGCATAATAGATTTTTCCATTGCCACTTAACACATAAATGGCTATCTAATCTTTGTATGACCTTAAAGAAATCCAGCATTCACCAAACACAGCACCTCACTGTAGCATTATGAAGACCTTGGGGATCAAAATAAACAATGATGAAGATTATGCTATTTTTGCCATATTATCTGTATTTTCCTCATTGTACTTAGTAGATGCATATGTTCCTATAGTATTAGAGAAAGTGAGCACCCTGCATGCTTCGATTGTATATTATCTACCATAATTTTAAAACATAGTATTGAAAGTCAAATATTCTAACATGTCTAGCTCCATTTTTGTTTCCTTCCTAAGTTCTTTTTATAAAATAACATTCCTGTGTTCCTTATATTACAAGCCACACAGATGGCAAACAAGCCAAACCCTGAAAAACGATAGTGTGGAAAAACGAATTTACAGCAAATCATCCAATGTCTGCAACACGGAATTGAGGATAACACTTGACCTCCTTCCAATTTCCTTTTGATCATGACAAGTGCTTGGTAATTCCCTGCTAAAGTGTGCTGAGCTATGTTGGCAAATTCTATCATAGGATGTTTCCATTAAGATTATTGTGTGGTGTAAAGTTTTCTTTCAAAATAAAAACAAGAATTTCTCAGCTCCTACCTGGAGTTTTTTTTCTCATTACTGAAAGTGCAGGCTCTCACTTATCTTCATACTTTTACCAAATTTTTGCTACTTCCTGGGTGGGGACAAGGCAAGAATTATGATTTGGTTTATATGATCTAAGAATTGGAAAGACAAAAGGATCATTTGGTTCAATATTTCATGTTAAATATGAATCTATTATAAAATAAGAGAGAATATGAGTTGAGTATCTGTGAAAGATCTCGGGCTGAATACTACATGCATTATGTAGATCCATTTTCACATCTTAGCTCTATGATTTATTCTATGTTTTTTTTCATTATCTTGGTTTTCCTAGGTTTCAGTTTACTTACACTCTACAGATAGTCGTCCCTGCCACTGAGGGCTGCAACCCACTAGCTGAGACAATTAGTAAATAGAACTTTGAGTAATTACTGTCCATGGATAATGTTCAGTAATTATGATTTGTGATGAATGAGGATGATGGCGAGAGTTGTGAAGAATCTGCTCATGATTGTGTATTGGAGAAGTGCTGGAAGCTTTCTTCATTCCTGCTACACTGTGGCAGGTGGATGTTAACAGGAAAGAAAAGGATAATGCCAAGTAAGGATACATACAAGGAATACTTCATGTGCTCAGATTTGATCTAGTACAAGTCGTTGGGGTTGGAGAGGGTTTTTTTTTTCTATGCTTCTTGGAGACATTTCTCGGGAGGAGACACTGTATTGTAGTTGAAATTGAGATTAGTATGTCTGTGCTGTGAGAAATTTGCCCCAGTGACCTATGAGGCACAGAGCATGATTGTCTCCTTGACTGGTTTGGTCCAAATTGATGTATTGGGATTGCAGTTAGAAGACAAGATAAAAGCACTGAAGTTGTCTCTGCTTTAGATTACTGGAAACAGTAGGAGTTTTCTGCTGAGTAGTATGTGGTGAAAGAAAAGGAGAAATAGATGATTCTCAAGAAAAAAAAATAAACTAAGCTGGAACTAGGACTTCACAACAAACACCCATGACAGCTTGGTCAGTATTTTAACAGCCCTGATCTTTCATGTCTTCATCTTCTAGGAAAATCGCCACGACTATTGCAATAAAATGGTGCAAAACTATGTTCTTATAACTCAATAACTAAACAAATTGAAAGTAGGATTATTAGTGCTCTTACAACTATAGGAGAGAGGTAGACCAGAAGACAATAAAGGAAAGATATCAAGGATGTGAGGGAAATCAGAACACATGGGTGAGGCACAGAAGCTATGTCTCAGAGAGGAAAACAAAACAAAACAGACTATATATTTATATGTGTATATCAAATATATGTCATGAGAATCACATGGTATGTAAAATAAAGTGATCCCCTACTCTGATCTTCTCGAATGAACTCATCTAACTTATACCTACAGGCCTGCAACAAACCAAGTTCTGAAAACAAGTGTGGTCCAATTGTTAGCTTCCTAGAATGCATCCTGATGTGGCTTACTTAGCAGTCACACGAGAAGTTATATAACTCGGGTGCTAAATAACGTTTCCTATAAACACGAAGCAAGATGAGTGTTATGGCAACTTATCCAAAAAACATCCGCCACTAGATGGAGCCAGAGGGAGAGTCAGGAGGAAAACTCCCCACTTGCCCCCACCACGGAAAGGCTGCCAGTTCCCTAGGATCTGTAGGTACATGCCCGGATATCTGTTACAAGTTCACTGGTTAATTAATATCAGATATGGAAGACCAACCAGCTGTGAATTTACCTAGTTATTTTTTGCTCACAGCTTTGCATTTTCTTCATGGTGATTCTATTTCATGCATGTCATGCATCTTATTGAAGTAAAGAAGTAGTGCCCATAGCGTTCACCTAGGGTCCTAATAATGATACTCGGTAAAAGGATGTGAAGTTACTTCAGTCTGGTCTGTTTTCAGAGATCTCGCAGTATCTCCTTGTGGTCACAGCATTCATTCTATACAAGATTTGGACACTTTCAGAATTTCTTATTTTAAGTTGTTTCCAGCGAGTCTCCTACCTCTAGAAAAATGATTATAATAGATTTTTCATTACTCATTTTATTAGCTTAGACGCTTTTTTCTTCAATCTCATTAAACTGTGCAGGAAATGTATGAAATGACCATAATAAATATTTCAAATCATCCCCTAATTTTTTTATTCATATAGTATACAATGTATTATTGTATTTAGGCTTAGAATATGGAGGTGTGCTTCTGGCCTTAGAAATTGTGAATGAGAACAATATTGTGGACTCTTTCAATATGGTCTTTGCAAATGATGCTTCCTATTGTACCTCATGTGCCTCAGCCACAAATTGCTTTGGGTCTGTGATGGGCAGAAGATATTTGGGGGCTAAGACTATAAGATGAATAAGCAGGAAATGTGCTGCATGCTTGCTGAAACTAGTGTTCAGAGGATTACTTAACCTCATATGCATCCTGGATGCTTGTCCGGGCCCGCTGGACAGTTCAACGAAGACCTGCGAGGGTTGGGTGAGGATGAGAAGGGACAAGAGACACAAAGGAGAGAGACAAGACAGGCTTTCTGATCAAGTCTCAAATTTTATTTTTCTCACATGAGCTTATATAGGGCAAAATGAGGAAGGGGAGTAGGGTTGCTGGGAAACCTGTCTGCGTAAGCAGGCAACTAGGTGGTCTAATTCTAAATGTTCCATTCCATGTTAGGAAAGGTCATCTGTACGTTAAAATGAGTAGTGGGAGAGAGTTCCATTCCTATACTAGGAAAGGCCACCTGTGCTTTGAAGTGAGGAATGGGAGCGAGTCACAGGCGTCAGAAGGTAAGATTAAGTACAGGCATAGGCACCGGAGGTTAACATTTAAGCAAACAGTCCTTGGAAGAATGTGGCCTATCAGACGATCTGACCAACAGCTTTAATTACGGTGGATTTGAGCCAAGATAGAGTCACATATGTCCCAGGTTCAGGGCGGCTCCCCACAGATGCTATAGGAGTATATGGGAAGAAGCTGCAGCATGATTAGACAGGCGCATCCATTATAGTATAGAGAGACCTTTATTGATTGATTGATTGATGAGAACCTAAAGCTGGAGCTCCAGATTCTGGGGGTGAAAGGCGACAAGAGTTTAGGTATTTAGCTGGAACTAAGACTAAGGTCAGGGTTTCTCATGCTGCATAAATTAAAATACTTTCTCGATGTACTAAGACAGAAGAGCTTTTCAAAAGAATCGGCATAAATAAGGCAATATATGAAAAGTTAAGTGTGTTGGATATAAAGGTGCCAAGACATATTAATATCCATCATTTAATGCTATCCTCTATTTTTATGGTGCTGGGGATAGAATCCAGGACCTTCACACAGAGCTATGTCTTAAGCCCATGTTTTATTGTTTTGATTTTGAGAGAGGCTGTCCCTAAGTCACTAATTTTCCCAGTCTATACTCGAAATTACAATCCTCCTACTTCAGCCTACCAGATTGCTGGGATTACATGTCTGGATAACTGGCCCAGCTTAATTCCTTTCTTTTTAACTGTGTCCATCTTTTGTTACTTTTTTTCCAGTTCCCTGAACCCCTTCTTTCACATCTTTGACAGAGCAGCCTATAGACACTTATTGGACGATGCCAGATTTATATACAGGCATTCAAAAACCAAGCCCCCTGCCTGTCTAGCCACAAATACACATAACTCTTCCTAGATTTCTACATATAAGCCAGCCATAAACAAGCCAGTGAACAAACTGTGTGCATACAAATTTATACCCAAAGTCATAACAGGACCCTTGGCACAGACCTGTAATCTCAGCACTCTGGGAAGCTGTAGCAGAAAGAACACAAGTTCACGACTTAGCAAGAGCCTATCTCCAAATCAAAAATAAAAATGAGCTAGGGATGTATCCTGGTATGAAGGCTCTGGGCTGGATCCTCAGTACCATGTGCACACACCCATATACATGTAAATTCATGTCACACAGGCACATTTGTGCAAACATAAACATTTATAGTCAGTCATTGTACACATCTATAGCATACAATTATTACTTTAGCTAATGGCAGAAAAATTATTAGTAGTGAGATGTGTGGGGTTCCTATATTTTGTGAGCCTTGCTCAGCTTTTATTCAGACCTAAGCAACATGACTCCCAAAGAAAAGCACTTTATGCTACATATAGTTGATTGAGCCCTTATGAAACATGATGATTTGAGGTAAATGTTGGCCGTTTCTCAAGTATGAGTAATTGTTAGATCTTTGAAAGAGCTTTGACTTATATCCTTTTATTTATTCATTGTGTTTTCTAGAAACATACTAGTTAAATAACTGTGTAATAAATTTCAACTGTACAAAAAATATTTAAAACCAGAAATTGATGTCTTTTGTGATATTTTAAGGAAATTAGCTCATTTTGTTTGGTATAGTAATGCCAACAGTGAAAATATGGCTGGTGGAAATTTCTCTTTCTAGTTTTGATAGAGTAACTTATATCCCAACAACCTTACCACTGAGAAAATCTGTAAAGGCTGAATAAAATACACAAAACAGCTGTTTAAAGGCCTTGGAAGGCAATAAAAGAAGCCTGGACTTCTGTGGCCAAGGCCCTGATAGTAATAAAATACATCAACATGGACTCAACCTTTGCTGTTCATCTACCCTTAGCATTAGATAAGTAAATAAGCATTGCTGTGATTTTGGTTGACATTGGATGCAATCATTAATGAGCTTAACCTAACTGACACAAAGAGAGCACTATCCACCATAATTATGATATGTATCTTCTCAGGCGCACTCGAAGTTAATAATAACCAGATTATGGAACAATAAGTAAATTTCAGTGCATTTGAATGGAGATCTTGTTTATTACATAGAGTAGAATTAATTTTAAACGGAAATATAAAAAAAATGCAGGAAACCGCTTTACACCTGACATTGTAACATTGTAAATAAGCTATGTCAAAGAAGAATCACAGTGGATATTAGAAAAGGCTGGGAAATAAATCGTAATAAATTTGGTATCTAAAATACATGGGGTGCAACTACCACCATGTCTACGTCAAAAATTATAGATGCATGTGTATTAGAAAATAAGACTGAAAATGAAGAATGAATGTGTTTGGTTTATAAGACTACAAGAACAGCAAATTAAACCCAAAGAAATTAGAACAAATAATAATTGTGTATATCAAAATCTAGTAAATGGTCATACAAGAAAATCAAGAAAACCAAAAGTTTTGTCTTTGAAAACACAACACTGATGAACAAAATCAAGGGAAAAATAAGGGATACACAAACAGTTAGCACAGAAATTTTAAAAACAGGAAATTATTCCAGATTCTGAAGATTTTAAAAGATTATAGGAAGTTAGTGTATATACATTGCTGTGATAATTCCATTAAAATAAACAAATTCTTAATAATAATATTGAATAAATGTAGAAAGAATAAAGGAAAATCAGAATTGTTCTTATATAGTAATTTAGTCTGTAATTCAAAACGTATTCTCCCAACAAAATCCTGTTCTAATTGACATCACCCCACAATATAAAATGATAATCACTACCCAAAATCCATAGTAAACATAGGTTCAAAAAACCAGAACAATATGGATTTGGTATGCTAGCCTATTATTTAATTTTTTGCATCTGAGTTAATGAATGTAAATTGTGGAACTCCCTGGAGACCTTACCCCCATATTATTATCCACTCATATTTTGTGTACAGAATTCGTGCTGTGCTTTTCCATAAATTTTTTGTCAGTATGTAGCCATTCACCTTACGCATTTTAATATCTTTATATATTCCCAGTATATGAATTTGAAAACGTATTATCTTATATGCAATTGTTGGATATTTTTGGTTGCCCTCCATTTCCTACTATTAAAAAATTAAATACTAAAATATTACACTATTAAAATTGCTGTAATATTCCTGTATTTATCATTTTGTGAGTGGGAGAAAGTAATGCTTTGGATGCATTTACATGTGGAAATATTGGGTGAGCTAGAACCATGGTTATAAAAATATTATTACTTTAGTATCTGTTCTCCAGGTTTTATGACTTCCACCTCTCATCTACAGCACTTCCCTGACCATGACTTTGTTAAACTGCCTACAAGATACTTTTAACATCTTGCTAACCCTTTCCAATTGTATTTTTAATTGTAACCTTCACATGAGTCAAGTTCACGTTCTTGTCTGGTCTCAAGCTGTGTCTTCACACAGTGTCTGTTAAAACTATTTTCAGCATCAGCCATTGACTTATCAAAGTCACTAAGAGTTTTTGCCAATATGTTTCATATGCTGAATAAGGCACCTATTTTACCTGCTGTGGCTTAAAATACTAATCTTTCAGTGTCCTGTTGTTAGTTAGGATGTTAAATATTAAATAATAACTTTTAAGTCATATATTAAAGGATTTCCTTAGTGTACTTTCTTCTTAAGAGCACAATTTCTAGCAATGGTTAAAGCTAAGATTCCAGGAGTGCTGTAGTTAGAAGAATGAAAAAAAAATCTAAAATAACTAAATTTAAATCTTTACTTAATGGAGTTTTATGTTAAATACCAACTTAATGACTTGGCTTAAATTTTATGCTAAAATAAAATCCTTCATTATGACATAAAGATATTAAAAGTTTGATTAGGATAGCAAACTAACTTTTTTCTGTTTTTAACCCTAATTTAATGGGAAAGTCTTGATAATAACCACAGTGTCATTGGGCTTATATTTTTTATCAGTTTTGTGTGTGTGTGTGTGTGTGTGTGTGTGTGTGTGTGTGTGTGTGTGTGTTTGGAATTTGACAGATAGATATTGATAATATTGACCTTTTATTTGTACACATGGCATTCCAATCTCCCTTATTTTGACCTTCTACCTAAAAGTGTTATTGTCATTGGAATTATTTGAACACAGATTTTTCTCTTATGTTCATGACTGTGCTGGTGTTTTGGTTCAGATCTGTAATGTCCACTATTTGGATGTAGTGCGATGTGTACAGAGCCCTGTGCTCTTAAGAGGAAGGGTAGGGTCTGGTCAATACGAGTGGACAAATGGGGCTTCACTCAAAAGGGGCAATACAGGGATAAGACCTGAACAGGTAGCTCTGCCCTTTCTACTTCACTTGACTTCCTGTCCGCCATGCTGTGAATAGCTCTTGTTAAGATTCCCATCTAGAGGCATCTCTCTTGGCCTAACTCTGTTCAGCAAATATTCTCTTTTTCCATCAGAGCTGTCAGGGGTTCCTTTTGATCTTAAGTTCTGCTCCTTTTTGAACAAAAATAACTGGCTTGAGAAGGATCTTTATTGGCCAGACCAATGAAAAGAAGGGTGATAATGAGGGAGAGGATGAAAATGTTCCCATTGAATTGTTGTTGAAGTCTTTCCTCTAATCGCTCTCATTTTCATTTTCCTCATATGTTTGGCACCATCTATCTTGCCCATTCTTTTCTTTGCATGTGTCCTGTTGTGAGTGTGAGAAATTTTGGTATACCTTTAGATTAAGTTACTTGAGGTAGAAATCCTTCTAAATCGTGGATGAATCCTAATTTAGTGTTTTCTACACCCAAACGCGTTTTCGTTTTTGTATGTGTGTCCTCATTAAATAGTCTCTATAAAAACCTTTCGGGGAAAGCGTAGGAGGATGTGTCTCTTTTATCAAAGATATGATCAAGACACTGATCCTAAGTTTTCTGCATATTTTTGTATATTATGCATAATACATTATAATGCAGTATTCATAAAACATTATAAAAAACAAACTCTAATGCATTACACTAGTTTAAACGCTGACAAAATGCTCGGTTGAAGTTTTAAGGGTTCTAAAGTGTTCTGGAGTGAGATAAGTCTTTATATTGACAATGAATAATCCCTTTGCCCATCACATTGGGAATTGTTTTTCACATTTTAATGATTCTTTGTATTTGTCTTTCTATCTTTATGCTTTGGATGTTTTAAATTTATATATAGTAAGATGAGCTTTTTAAATATAATGAAATAGTTCCCATACATGCAGAAAAGTGAATGGAATACAAATAATCAGCACTGTCCTTTACAGAGGCTGATCTTCAATATATAGTGATAACTCCAAGATTCTCCCCAATATTCCATCCAAGATTCTCCCCAATATTCCAATCTACTATGCCACTCTCTGTCCTGCAATGGCAGCCTCACCCTCATTTTGACAATAAGAGCCTCGTGCTGTCATTTATGGTTTTACTACATAAACATACATTCCTGCCATTAGTTATACCTGCTATAAAACATTTCTATTCAATTAAATGAATGTTGTGTGTTTAGCACGTTTTTTCAACAATATGAGTCATGTTGATTAATGAAGTTCATTCACTTTCATTGTTTTATACTGTGCAAGTGTGACTGCCACACTTGATTTATATACTGAGTTGTTCTCATGTACTTGCTACTGAATTATTAGTGCCATGAGCATTTATACATGTACTCATACATGTGCTATTACTTTATTATTTGGCCCTATGCATTTCTGTGTAATTTCAGGAATATCAAGATCATATGATATCAGTCGACTAAATTTGGAGGAAGTAATTTTGCTTATTTAAGTTTAATTAATTCTTATACTGTATTAAACTATAGTATGTTAATATTAATACAATTTTATATGAATAGTAGTTAATCTTGATTTATTTAATAATTCTAACATTTTGTTGGTTATACTAGGTGATATTTTTTTCTTCCCTTAACATGCTTACAACATTTATTTTTCTGTTCTTACTATTAAAATTGTACTACAATGCTGAAGGAGGAGCAGAGAGAGAATGTCCTTCTCTCATTGTGGTTTCAAGGGGAAACTTTCAACATTTGAAAACTATTATATGTATGTAATATTTGGTAGCTACTATTTTTCTAATACACAAAGTTTCCTTCTAATTTTATTTTATAAAAATTTTTAAAAAGCTTGATAAATATAGAAATATATCAGAAATTTTCTGTGCTGAAATAACCATATTCATTTTTATATTTTATTTCTGTTAGTATTATTCAAACTCATTAATTTTTTAAATGATCCTGAGAAAGAGCAGCCAAATTGAAGACAATGGTTTCCGAAAATATCATTTTTCATACTTACAGTCGTTCTTCCTTTTTCTTCTTTCATACTGTTTCTTCTTCTTCCTCTTTTTTTGTATTAATGATTCATTCCTCTAGAGTTCATTTGATGTAAAGGGTGAAGGAAGAATTAATTCCATCTATCTAATTGTTTTCACTGATTTATCTTTTCATCAATGATTTAATGTGCAACATCTGTGGTATAGTAAGTTATATTCATATACTTCCATTATTGAACTGTATTCTCTATAGCTCCTTATGGTAATATATGGTGAGGCTAGTCCACATTTGTTTTATTCACATCTTCCTGGACTTTCTCACGTGCTTATTGATATTCTGTATCAACATTATAGATAAATATCTTGTATTTCTGTGGTCAATCTTCTTACCTTAATAACCATTCTTTATAACTCAGGTCTCTGATATAGTAAATACTTTGTATTACATGATAGTTTTGTCTAGAGTAATAGTAAATGGCTGTACATTGTAGCATGTAAGAGACCTAGTAGATGACTTAAAGGTTAAGTCAGGGATCCAATGGCATGATGATAGATCTAGCAGCATTATTATTCCCAGGGTGTTATAGAATCATGGCAGTATTTCCAGATATGTTGATAACAAGAAATTTTCTTGTTTTGACTCCACTTTTAAGATATATTAAATATTTTGCTATAGGTCAATAAATATGCTTTCTCATTGGCCATAATTACAACACACTGTTAAGAGTTATAAAACAAAAAGAAGATTGCCACTGTAGACCTGGAGGCCATTGAGGAAGCGTACCTTACACTTGTGTAGGGATCCAGCCTACCCTGTACAAGACAAGCATTGAAGGTTAGCCAAGGGCTGTGGGCATAGATCAGTGGTTAGAATACTTGCTTAGTGTTCAGAAGGCCCTGGGCTTGACTCTCTAGCACCACATAAAAAATAATCAAGTATAGTGATGAATGTCTGTAATTTAAAAACTTAAGAGGCTGAGACAGAAGGATTTTTGTGAGTTTGAGGCCAGCCTGGGCTACAGAGTGAGACCCTGTCTAAAGAAATCACCCAAAAAATCGCCCTTAGCAAAAGAGAACTGAGAAGACACATTGAATGAACAGTTTATACTCTACATCTTCATTTTAGAGAAATTTAAAGAATTAAAGTAAAATCTGGTGTATTCTTAGAGTGAAAGATCATCAGTGACCGACATCAAAGGTAAAATTTAATAGTTTTCTTCTGTGAATAAATTTGGTTACATTCAGAAAATAATTTCTGAATATTTATTTACCAGATATAAATTCCATTTTTTTTAGGTCCAAACAAAACAAGGATTAACATTCAAAGCCACTATCATGTAGTAGACATATTTTAATCACACAACCCTGGCTATTATTAATGTAAAAGCTTGATGCTTTCTTTATGCTGATTTTCATGTATAGGAAAATACCTTTTATATCATTGTCTTGGTAACGGTTTGTTGCTTCCAACACAGTGCCTGACATCCACAACTTAAGGGACAAAGATTTAGTTTAGCTCACAGTTTCAGAAGTTCTCAGTTCATTCATGTGTGATTTTCAGTGGTAGAAGGAGATGGCAGAGGCCTAGCTGGGAGAGGCTGTTCCCTGCCTAGTAATGGGAAATCAAGTAGGTGGGGAAGAAGGAAGCTAGTGTGTATCCTTCCAGGTCAAGCTTCAGGTATAGGCCTTTTCCGAGTCAAGCCCTTGGTATGTTCCCTTTCACAGTTTACTAAATAAATTTTCTGTAGTCTTATGTAAAATATGCCTTTTTTTGATAGCAATTTTAGTAGATTCGAGAAAAGGGAAAAGCATCTACAAAATGATATCATAAATATTTTGTTTATCTTACTGAGATTTTGAGAATTCACTTAGGAAATGAATTTTTTCTCAGAGTGATATTGTTGGGAACCTTTCTTCTTTCAGAATGATTATTTTAATACAACTCATTCCAGTTACTGATTAAATACTTTTAGTACTAGTGTGTTACTAATCCCCATTTAAAAATTAATTGATGGTATTGATCTAATTTTTACATAAAAATCTCATGTTATCAAAGCTAGTATTACAAGAATCTATCTATAGCTTATATATAGAAACTGTAAGAACTAATGTGACTTTTGACAGATAGTTCTCTGGCTCATAATTATATTGGAGTCATGTCACTAGACAAGAGTTGACCTAATCAGGGAAAAAATCAAAATAAATAAATAAAGGTCTTTGCAGATATTTGTGTAATATTAGTTGGAAATTATATTATAACTTGAAATTTTATAGAACAAGTTTAGTAAAATTAAATCAGTTTGTATTCTTCTGTATTGTGTTATTCAATTTACAGGCAAATATGAGAGCTCAAAAATAGCATTGCCATCTCTTCTGGTTAGTTTTATCATGTGTATTTTTTCCCAAAAAATATAAACACATATGAATAATTCTTCGAATATCTATAACAATAGTGATGAAGTAGCATAATATTATACGTATTAATTGCAACAACAACATTAAGAATACACCTATGTGTCTTCAAGGGAGTTGAAGATAATTTTATGTAAATAATATGCAGTTGTTAATCATACTTGGAGAAGGGGTTTTGTGTAGGTTCTTTTCAGTAACTACTTGAAAGGAGTGATCACTTGCCCCCTGAAGGCTTTTGTTTCGATTGTAGTTTCATTGCTGGGACAGAATATCCAGCATCCACAAGTTAAGGGAGGAAACATTTATTTTAGCTCAGTTTTAGCTCAGTTTTAGAAGGTCAGGGTCCCTATGTGGACCCTACTTCTCTGGTACCAATGTCTGTCTTAATTACCTTCTCATTACTAGGACAGAATACCCAACATGCACAATTTAAAGGTTTATTTTAGTTCATAATTTCAGGTCACAGTCCATACGTGAGTGGCTGGCATTGATAGAAGCACATGGAAGAGAGCTGTTTATGACTTGGGAGAAAGGGTAGAGCTACCCTTTTAGGTCCTCCTGTATCAGTAACTCTCCTCTTCTGGGTCAGGTCCTAGTGTTCTGAACCCTATGATCAGGCTTCACCTCTAACAGCACATGGGTCCATCAGTATTTCACAACAACCAAATAACAGAGGCTTTGAGGAGATATTTCAGATGCAAATCATAACAGTTTCCAACTTTAATAGCTACTCATAAAAAATTTACATTGTTTTTACTTCAAAATTAGTAAAAATATTCCGCTGTATGTCTAGTAACTGAGTCATATTTACTGATGTCAAGGAATTAGCTATTGTGCAATGTTTCTGTCTCAAAAATTTTCTTTTGATAACACCTTTAAAAATAATTTACATTTCAGAATATGTGGAAAATACAATTGTAGACACTCATAAAGTGAAAAATGAAGCATTCATTCTAAGCTTTTAAAGAAATAATATTTGTAAATTTCTGTGAAATCTTCATATCTTTATAAAATTTTTGATTAGTGTTCAATCGGCATATTAAATACACACATAATGGTACAGATATCTTATGTACATATCTTGATGGATTGTTACAATATGAAAACACTTGTGTTAGCTGTAACTACATACTTCCTACTGTACTATAGCCCATTCAAACAGCTTTGGGACAAATATTTTAAAGTTATTTATTGATACTTCGTGACTTTAATCCTTTACATGGCCATCCTAGCAATCTTGGAATTTACACAAACTAATGAGCTCCCTCATATCAGGGTTCTATTTTTTTAGGTTCTTTGACCATGTCCCAACATATGGAGTTAAAGGGGCCCATACATGAAAACTTTATCTTTCCTCTTCACATCAGTATTAATTCACTACCCCCCCCCCCCACGAAATTTTACTATAAAATCTCTGTTGAAGCATAGGGTAGACTGCAGCCATAACAAAAATCGACTACTGCAGGGAAGATAAATAAGAAAATAGTCTGGATATATAACTGCTGGATTTAATAATCCGTGAACCTGAGTTGGATTAGATCTCCCAAATCCAAGCCATCTGATTTCAACGAACAGCTTATCTAATAAACTTACTACATAGTGAGGAGGAGACCAGATGATTCTCTTAATTGGGCTCAGCATATACAGAAGCCATGGAGGAAAAGGTTAATCCAGGTGTACTCAATTTTATGTCATAAATTTATCTATGAGGTCTATAACTTCTTTCAAACAATCCCTATATAGTCCCTGTCCAAAGAAAAGGGTGGAGAGAAACTTGTGTACTTCCCGCATTATCGCCCTCCTGGAGACCTTTGTAGGCATATTTTCCTTTACATGGAAACAAAAAAGCACAGAAAAGTTAAAATACAAATAATATACCAGTAATTTAATCTATTCTCATTTACAATTTTAAAATTTATGAGGACTCACAAAAGAGGAGAAAAAAAACCACATACAAATATCAAGAACTAGGGCTGGCAGGTAATTAGTGTCAGACTCTGGGAAGAATTTCAATTAGGTAAAGTACAATGGAACCAAAATGAGAGTCTCACTTCTCTGTAGAGTGCAACAAATATTTGCCATATAAACAACAAAGCTAAAGTGGTGGAGAGGTAGTTGATTCTTTTTTTTAATGTACTATCCTGTAGTGCACAGTACAGAGAATTAGTTGGGAAAAGGCCTGTACATTAATACATGAGGTATCTTCTTGAGGTCTGTAGGTTGTTTTAACATATCTTTTAGATAACATCTTATCCTACATTCTGATTTTTTTATTTTTTCAAAACATGACATTATTAGAAGTAGATAATGATCACACTTATTTCTGTTATAAATGAAGACTAATTATAATTTTTGTATTATAATACAAAAATCCATAAAAGATCTATGAAATTCTAAAGGAAAGTTGACTGTAACACTCTTCGTCTCAATTCTATTCATGCTATTTTTAGCACATTTAGTTTATTGACAGATTGTTACCTACTCAATGACAAATAAAAAGCTCATTTTTAAAAAAGTAATTGAGTTATGTAGATTGGTCAACAAAATTAGATCTAAGATGGAAGGAAGTCCTTTTGATTAATCAGTGATTCATTGCTTTATCCTGGGATGTTCCTTTATCCTCCTGGCCCAGCCAATAAGAAACCATTATTGATTTTTAGATCTGTCCTTTTTGCACTGTTTTTCTTATCTACGCAAGAATTTTTGTCTAATAATAACTAACTATTAACATCTCTGGAAGTATTATGTTCCTATGTCCCATGAGTAATAGACAACATAAAGTACAGAAATAAGCGCCTCAATCTACTAGACTCTTATTTTCATTCTAAAATTACAGTGGGGTCACAGCCCTTATTTATTGGCAAAATAACTTTTTATCTATAAGGTAGGAAGGGTGGCATATACCTGTAATCCCAGCTGCTCTGGAGGCTGAGGCAGTAGGAGCAGTGCCAACGTGAGCAGGGGCAGTTTACATACTCTCTTAAAGTACAACATGAAAAAGTCTGGGGATGTGGCTTATTGGTAGAGTTTTTGCCTCGCAGGAGTGAGGCCCTGGGTTTAATCACAAGTAGCCAACCCCCAAAACAGTTTTAACTACAAACTGTGTGGAATCCATAGAAAACTGCATTCAGAAGTGAGAACTTTTGCTAAGTTAGGTATGCAACAAGATTCTGCAGAGGGCAAAGAGATCATTCCTATATGTCACATTTCAGGGGAAGAAAATCAGAAGTAACTTTCAACAAGAAGCAGGAAAGATATTTTTTTAAAAAAATCACTTGGTAATATTTAGCAATTTTCAAGAACTAAACAGGTAATTTTGATTTTATGTATTATAAATCTTACCCATATTTAAAAAGTTAAATGAAATTAAATGGGAAGTAGGAAGAAAGTTAGCTTGCTTATATAAAACAATGAAAAACTTGAAAGCATTGAATTCAAAATTAACATGTAACTGAACTAAGCATTTACATTGGGAACAAACTGGAAGTCCACTATAAGAAAAGGACAAAGGAATGGAAATACTGGAGATATGTACTGTAGAAGACAAAAATTAAAGATTAAAATTGTGAAATAAATATGCCTTTAGCCAGAGCCAAATAAACAGAACCAAGTAAAAAATATACTTAAAAATTGTTCAAAATGCTAAACACTCCAGTCTGCATGTTGACAAAATTCAATAAATAGCAATAAATTATAGTAAAAATATTCAGAGCCTCGTGAAGTTTTACGTTATGGAAAAACACTCTTAAGTAGGAAAAAGTAGTTCCCTAAAAGAAACAAAAATAGGCCTGGCCTTGAGCCTCTGCAGAACAATAGATATGGGAAAACAATTTTGTGACTCACAAACTTGGTATGTCTCCAAGTTGTTATTTATGGTGGACAGGAGACAAAAACAGTCTCAGAAATTAATGTGCTCAGAAAAAATAGTACCCATATAAACACATTATATGGCAACATCTCCCGTGGGCAAATGATGCATAAAATAAGCATAAGTAAGGATTATAAGGAAATAGCATAATAAGTTGAGCATAAAGTAATATCTTATTAGTTAAGATGAAATATACCAACAGGAAAACAAAATTTTAAAGGAAAAGATATATAATTCTTTTCTGAGGCGGTTTTTCACTATAGTCCAGGGTGGTCCTCAACTCACTAAGTAGCCCAGGCTGAACTTGAACACAAGACAACCCTCCTGCTGCAGCTTCTGGAGTGCCGAGATTACAGGCGTGAACCGCCATACTAAACTGATGTGTCACTGAGGAACATAACCCACGGCCGTGAGCTTGCTGGGCAAGCACTCTGACCACTGGACTATGCCCCCAGCCCTGGCAAAACATATGATTTTATAACACAACCAAAATAAGAATTGAAGTCTAACATATACATAAAATTAATCTACATCATTTTTGAATCCTACATTTTCAAATTTGCCTCCTTATCTAATTTATTTATAACCATAAAATTCATACTGGGGCTGAACTTCATAGACACACACAGAGCAACAAAAAGTTTGCGTTATTTGACGCACTTATTCTTAGCTAAAATAGAACTTGTTTACTTGTTTTAGCCCTTGCGCTATAAATTCTAGCATCTTTTTGTGTTTTTTTCCCACATTTTCACTTTTTTTCTTAATTTTGGGTGATTTTGCTGCTTAAAATGCCCCCTCCCCCTGTTTCTGGTATCAAAGGGCCTAGGGATCAACAGCTAGTCTTTAAAAAAAGTTTTTTTTTTTTCTTCCTAGCCTTGAGTAATGTCATATTTCTTCCATCTTCCAACAAAAACCATGCCCATTAAAGCATGCTTGTGACTTTTTTTTTTTTTTTTTTTTTGCTGCAATGACTAAGATGCTACTGGAGCTGCTGGATACTTGAGCAATTCTTCAAACCAAAGATGAGAGCCTGACAAGGTATTTCAGGGAAGTCTCACGTTTAGGAGAATGAATTTTCCATTAGGAAAGTAATTCTAAGGAGCTCTTCAGCAAGGGCTATGAGGAGCACCAGCATGAATACTCAGGTGGAGAGATAGAGAGGCTGAGATAGAAAGATCTGGAGCTGTGGAGTGCAGGAGTGTTAGAAGACTGCACTGGTGGTGAGTGTTTGTAAGGATTGCTACATGGCCAGTGGCCTAAAGACAGCTAGTGAATTTGGGGGGCTTTGTGTCCCCATAGCATCATTTGGTTGTGTAATTCATCTGTGGAACAGAAGTGGGTAAAGACTTCATCTGTAGGGCCTGGGGGATTGGGGAATGTGTACCGACTAGGGAGCAGCCCAGGGGCTTGCAGTGGTAGGATTAGAGAGCAGGAATCACGATCACAGCCAGTGTCTTCTGGTGAGTTCAGGGAGGAGAGCTGGAGGGACCATGTTCCTTGAGTGTCACCAGGATCAGCTAGGAGCAGGGCACCTGCATGGTCAACTGGAAATATTCTGGGGCCTCTTGCTTGTATGAAATCCTAAGTCAAGCCACTGTCAGCACTGAAACGGTGAGGAGCCTGTCCAACAGAGGTACAGATTGTGAGATCTGGGGCTGTGGATGTAGACACTTCCAAATAGCACAGGGGGAGACAGAGTCCATCGACATTTCCTGAGCTATAACCCACTGCAGTATGACCATGGGGAAATGAGGCAATAAATCACCTGAAAAAGTACCTGACACCCTAGAAGCGGATATCATGGGACTTGAAGCAGCAGAACCTACAGAAAATGAAATTTTAAAAAAACCAAGTAGACCTCATGACCAAAAAGGTAAAGCAAGACTACTTAATAGAGATACATAGGAAGTTCCAAGTGGATATAATCAAAGAAACAACAGCCATTATGGATAATAATCTACAGGATTGTATAGAGCAAATACATAAAGAGTTAAAGAAGGCAGTGCAAAACATGAAGGGACAATTCAGTAGAGACAGAAAGAATAAAATCTGATCTCCAGAATGTGAAAACCTCACATGAAAAACAAGGAAACCAGCTTAGACACTTTTAAGATCGATTATCAAATCTTGAAGATAAGGTGGATAAACTGAATCATATGGTCAGTGGCATCAAGAAACCGTTTGCAACAGTGCTTCAATAATTCAAAGAGAAACAACCTCAAAATTATAGGAGTACAGGGGAAAACAGAGGGCAACCAGAGAGTTTAAAGGACATGTTCAAGGAAATTAAGAAAAAATTTTCCCAAGTCTAGGAAAAGAAATGAGTATTAAGATACTGCAAGCATATAGAGTCCAAACAAATAATCTTGACCAGAGCAGTACATCCCCATGGCACATCATACTTGAAGTTATCAACACAAAAAGAGAATATTAAGAGATGTAAGAGAAAAATGGAAAATAACTTATAAAGACAAGCCCGTCAGAATAAGTGCTGACTTCTTAACACAATGCATGAAGGCCAGTAGATAATGGAGTGACATCATCCAAGTGCAAAGAGAACATAAATGCCAACCCAGACTGCTGTATTCAGCAAGACTATCTCTCAAAATAGAGGGACAGGTTAAAATTTTGCAAATAAAGAAAACCTAAGAAATTCACATCTGCTAGACAAGCATTGCAGAAAATACTTAAAGGAATATTAGATAGAGATGGAGAGACCAATGGCACAAAAGGGCCCAGAGAAAAGGGAACAACAGAAAGAGGAAAATGAATTGACAAGAGTGTAGATCAGTCAACACTGAAGCGTCAAGATGATGACAGGATGTAGTGAATTTACCACTAAAATAATGCTGAATGTTAGTGGTTTCACCTTGCCTATCAAAAGAGACAGACTGACTTATTGGATCAAAAATAAATACAATCTGTTGCTCGTTGTTTGCATAAGATACACTTTATTCATAAGAACACACATAGACTTTTAAAAAAGATGGAAATCAATATTCTATGCAACTCGACCCAGGAAACAAGCAGAGGTAGGCATACTATTCTCAAACATAGAAAATTTCAAACCAAAACAGATCAAGAGAGACAAAGATGGACACTATATACTGGTTAAGAGAACAATTCAAAAGGAAGAAATGAAAATTATCAATATATCTGCTCCCAACTTCAGGGCACCCAATTTTGTAAAGAAAAGTTACTGTGTGTGAAAGGCCAGTTAGGTCCCAATATAATTATAGTAAGGGTCTATAATACTCTGCTATCACAGGTAGGCAAGTCAATCAGATACAAAATTATTAAAGAAGTATTAACATTAAGCCACACCATGAAAAATTGGACTTAAAGGATATCCACAGTGTTCCACCAAACATCAACAGAATGCACTTATTGTTAACAGTATGTGGGACATTTTCTAAAATAGATTAATTATAGGCCATAGGGCATATCTTAAAAAGTACAAAGAATTTGAAATAATCCCTTTCTTAATCTCAAATCATAGTGGAATGAAATGAGAAATCAATAGCAAAAGAAACTACAGAAACAGTACAAATACAGGGAGACTAAACAACTTACTACTGAACAAACAATGGGTCACAAAAGAAGTCAGGGAAGAAATCAAAACTTCCTAGAATTAAATAATGAAGGAAGCATATCATACCAGAACCTGTGGGAAACATTGAAAGCAGTCCAAAGAGGAAAATTCATGCTATAAATACATACATAAAAAACCTAGAAGAATCTCAAATGAATAATGTAATGATACAACTCAAAGTCAAAGACAATGAAAAAAATCTGAATCAAAAATGAATAAAAGAAAAGAAATTGCAAAGATCAGAGCAGAGGTTAACAAAATTGAAACTAAAAATCAATGCAAAAATCAGCAAATTAAAGAGTTCATTCTTTGAAAGAATAAATAGGAGTGGTAAACCCCTAGCTAAACTAATCAAATGAAAGAAAGAAAACCATATCAATGAGATTAGAAGTGAAAAGGGTGAAATCACAACAAACACTGCTAAAATTCAGACAATTATATGGAACTCTTTAAAAAACTTATATTTCAACAAATTGGAGACCTTGGAATAAATAGATAAATTTAAAAACACAAAATACCAAAACTGAACTAAATTGACATGGAAAAATCCTGAATAGATCCATAGCAAATACGGAAATTGAAGCAGCAAGAAAAGCTCTATCCACAAAGAAAAAGTCCAGGACTGGGTGACATCACAATGAAATGTTACTAGTATTTCAGAAAAGAGCTAACTCCAATGCTTCTCAAACTGTTCCATCAAATTAAAAGAAAAGGAACAGTAACAAGCTCATTTTTAGAAGCACATATTACCTTGATACCAAAATCAGTAAAAACCTTAACCAGGAAAGACAATCATAGACCATCCTCCTTAATGAAAATAGTTGAAAATTTTCTCAATAAGATACTGGCAAGTAGAATCCAAAATGTTATTAACATATCATACACCATAAGGTTGGCTTCATTCCTGGGATGGATGGTCGATTTAATGTATGTGAATCAATTAATGTAATACACTACATTTATAAAAGCAAGAACAAAAATCATGTGATCATCTAAATTGACGAAAAAAGGCCTTTGACAAAATCCAATTTCCATTCTTGATTAAAAAAAAAAAACCTGTGGGGAAAATAGTACAGAAAGACCTTACCTAAAACTGATAGCCACACATGCCAAATCTACAGCAAATATCTAAGTAAATGGGGAGAAACTGAAAGGATTTCCCCTTACGGCAGGAACATGACAAGGTGTCCACTTTCACCACTCCTTTTCAGTGTAGTTCTTGAAACTCTAATCAGAGCAATTAATTACCGTAGACTATCCTAAAAACTCCACCATGAAACTCTTAGGAGTAATTTAAAAATTCAGCCCAACTCCAGGGTCCAAAATGAACAGAAAAAAAGTAAAAGGCAATCAAATTACAAGTTACAAAAGGAGAGTGGGAAAGTCCTTGTCACCTTGACAAGATACGTAGGTGCACAAAATGCTCAACTTCATTGTAAACCTTAAATTTTGCGCTTATTACATATCAATAAAATGAGAAAAAGGTTGAAAAATTAAAACAAAAAACAATGATATTCCTCTACAATAGTAATGAGCTGAGAAAAAGCTAATAAGAATAATCCTATTCTCAACAGCTCATCAAAAATTAAACACACAGGATTAAACTTAACTAGAGAAGTGAAGGAACTCTTCCAATAGAACCGTATTATTCTGAAGAAAGAATTTGAAGAAGACATTAGAAAATGGAAGACATTTCTTTTTCCTGGATAGGCAGAATTAATATAGCCAAAAAGACTCTAGTGCCAAAACTGATATACATATTCAGTGCAATTCCTGTCATAATCAGAACAATTATTTTTATAGAACTTGAAAAAACAATCCTTAAATTCAAGGAGCTAAAAGAGACTGAGACTAACCAAAGCAATCCTAAGTAATCAGACAAAAGCTGGTGGTATTATGATTCCAAACATCAAGTTAGATTACAAAGGAACTGTCTTAGTTACTTTTTCATTGTTGTGAATCATTACCATAATCCACAAATTTA
Source organism: Ctenodactylus gundi (assembly GCA_004027205.1). NCBI lineage: Eukaryota > Metazoa > Chordata > Mammalia > Rodentia > Ctenodactylidae > Ctenodactylus > Ctenodactylus gundi. The sequence goes on along the minus strand of PVKB01003132.1, from coordinate 106,628 downwards.
GGGGAGGAAAGATTTATTTTCACTCACAAGTTCAGAAGGTCACAGTCCATTCAGGGCCGGATGGCAACAGTGGAAATACATGCCAGAGGCAGAGATGAGATGGAGGTAACTCCTCCAGGACATTACAAACAGGAAGTTAAGTCAGGGCAAGTTGAGTCTAATCCTCCAAGGAAGGCAGGAGGTGATTTATATCTCTTACCACATCTCATCTCAGTGATCAGCCCTTCCTGGATCCAGGTATGGAAGGTGTAATAAGCCCCCACTACACACCTATAATCCATGCCTATAATCTAACCTTCTGGACTATGTCCTAATCTCCCAACAGCACATGGTTTCATAGAAATTTTATAACATTCAAATACATGAGACTTTTGGGGGACATTCCAGATCCAAACTACAATAGCAACAGTGATTAAAAAAAAAAAAAAACTATAGTACTGGCACAAAAACAGGTCAACCAATGGAACAGAACTGAGGATGCAGAGCCAGCCTCAAGTACTGTCAGCTACCTTATCTTTGCCAAAGGAGATGAATCATATGTCCTCTTTTCAATAAACGGTTTAGGAAGAATTGGTAATCCACATGCAAAAGAATGAATCTAGACATTTACCTATCACCCTGTACTAAAATCGAATCAAAGTGAATCAAAGACCTAGATGATAAAATGGAAACATTGAACCTTCTGGAGGGCAAAATAGGAAAACATCTAGAAAATGTAGGAATGGGCAAGGATTTTCTTAGGAGGACACTTAGCAGGATGTAAAAAAAAAAAGAATCAACAAATGGGATTATATCAAATTAAAATATTCTTCACAGTAAAGGAAACTATGAGCAGACTGAAGAAAACAGACAGAATGAGTGGGAAAAATAATTTACCACCTACACTTCAGACGATGAACTGAAGAAATATAGACCCCTCAAAATCAAAGACCCAATTAAAAATGAGCAACTGAATTGAATGGGCAGTTCTCAGTTGAAAACTTTCAAATGGCCAGAAATATATGCAAAGATGTTCAACCTCCTTAGCTATAAGATACCATCTCATGCCAGTGGGAATGGTGTATGTCAAGAACTCGGACAGCAATTGATTCTGGCAAGGTTGTGGGGAAAAAGGAACACTTTTATATTGCTGGTGGGACTGTAAACCGATGCAATCGCTATGGAGGACAGTCTGGAGATTCCTCAAAAGGCTGAAAATAAATAATCATTCGATTTAGAGATATCCCTTTTGGGTGTCTTTCCAAAAGAGTTAAAAACAACATATAATACATTCACGAATACTCACGTTTATAGCAGCACAACTAACAATAGCTAAAATGTGGAAGATGACAAACAAGAGACTAATGATGCAAAATTGTGATTTGTGTGTAAAATGGAGTACTACTCTTCCATAAGGACAATTTTGAGGTTTTTGTAGGTAAATAACAGAGCAACTTGAGACCATCATGCTTAGTGATGTCAGTCAGAAGCAGAAAGTGAAATACCACGTTATTTTTCTAATAGGAAAAACACAGAATGCAGGCATTTTTATAGAACCAAATGTGTGTGATAGTAAGAGTTAGGGTACATGAGGGCCAGAAAGAGTTGGATTGTAATAATAACGCAATATTATATATGCACAGAATACTCAAAGCTCAGTGCAACCATTGTGTGTGTACACACACACACACACACACACACACACACACACACACTGTTCCTATGTACACGGAGGCTGTGATATCACTTCGGAAAAAAACTACACATGTTAAACTTTTTTAGGTGTGATTACAGTACTGTTAGTTTGAGCTCAGTGTTAATTAGTAAGTAATGTGCATTAAATAAGGTGTCATTAAAATATACATAAAACAAACTAACATATTGATTGGCTAAAAGATATTTTCACGAGAATTTCACAGTAATATTCTCCTGTATTTTGTAGTTAAGAATAATGGTACCATATTTGATAATTCATTGTTGACTTCATGTAAACTAACTTCCAAGAATAATGAAGCTCATTTGTGTGTGTGTGTGTGTGTGTGTGCGTGTGCGTGTGTGTGTGTGTGTGTGTGTGTGTGTGTGTGTAATTCTAGACAAGAGCCTATAGAACTCTACAATGTATTTTATTAGACTAGTGTATCTGGCCAAAGGAAAAATGGAATATGACAAAAATAAAATCAAAGCAAAAATCATCAATCTTAATAATGGTAATTTTGGTAGAACTGATTGGATTATTACTCTGTTATTTACTTTCTACCTCTTGTAAGAGGATCAAATATCCAAGCCCATTGTCATATGTTGTACAGTTTCTCTGTGACACAAATATCTTTCTTCATTTCATTAATGTCAGTTTTGGCCATATAACTGGAGTGATCAGTAATGTGTGGGTAACTGTGATTTTGTGTACCAGTTCCCAGAGAAAGACAAAATGTTGACAGTGCCTATTTACTTCTAATAAGGTCATTGAAAAAGCTGCTCTTTTTGCTTCAATTTCAGGATGATGAAGCCATGGGAGAAGAGTCACAAGTTTGTCATCAGTAACAATATTGGTGTAAGGTAAGAAAACAATGTCGTTATGTATGTCAGTGAATGATTTTGTGGTTCATAACCAGAAGCTGCATGTAGCAAAATAAGACTAAAAAATACATATGAAACAGCACTTCAACATGATGAACTAAAATATTTGTTTACTGAATAATTAGAAGTAAAAATTTTAATGAATTAATGCATTTTATTAAAGCATATTAAGCAATAACTATACAGGTTTGTTAAAGAATTTGGAAAATAAGTTATCATGGTGAGAAATATTAGCATAGTATAGTGATAGGTAAAATAAAAAACAAACTTACGATCAAGTAATCTGACCATGAAGATAATATATAAAATCCCACATCCACTCAATATAAGCTCTGTAAACTTGGATTGAAATATATATACAAAATATAATGAAAATTTAAGGTGGTGAATTCTTCATGATTTAATATTACAGAATAATTAAAGAATACCTGTTGTTATTGCTGCATTCAGCATTGTTCTGGTGATTCTGGACAATACCTTAACCCAGATAGTGTCATACTAGTTTTAATTCTTGGAAGAGAGGAGACTACATTATGTCACATTAGTGAGCTGTCTGGATAATCATTGGAAGAAAAAGTAATAAAAATATAAAAATGGTGGCTAGTGGATAGAATGTTTACCATAATCCAATTCGATTCCTAGGTAACATTATGACACACTATTATGGCTCATGTAGGGAAACAGTATAAGCTGTTTAGAGTATCAGCAAGAAAATGAATTGCATGGGATAAAATATAGATAAATGAAAATTTTTAAAATGATGTTTATGGAGCTGGAGGAATAGTACATTGGTTAGAGCACTTGCCTAGCAATCACATGCCTCTGAGTTCAATGCCCTAGCACCACAAAAGCCAGACATGATGGAGCTTGCTGTAATTCCAGCACTTGGGCAGCTGAGGCAGGAGGATTGCAGTGAGTTCAAGGCCAACTTGGGCTACAAAGTGTGTTCAGGACCAGCCTGGAGTACAGAGTGAGGTTCTATCTCAAAAAACTTGTCAGCAAAATGTTATATGAATGTCCATTATTCTCATATAACTAATATGTGCTAATAAAATTAAAGTTATATAGATTCCTTTTTAATATTATGACCAGAATATTTAAAAATCTAGTCAAGTACCATAGTACAGTTCAGAAATAAACTATGATGAAGATACAGCTGTGATATCGTCATGAACCTTTATTTCAAAAAAAGAACTTATATTAAGCTGTGTTAAGCTGTGTCTCTCCTTACCTCATCTCTCTTTCACAAATCAATATCTCTTTTTCAGAGATACATTTTCTCTTACTCTCTCTAATAGTGACGTAATCGTTAAGACAATTGCATCCTTAAACATCAGGATTTCTGCTGGGCTAACAAGTTCTCTTTAAACAGCCGCCCTGTTATAAAGGGCTTACACAGCTTTATTTAAACCTCACCATATCAGAACAGTGTCCTCATTTAAGTCAAAATGATGCATAGTGCTCTGTGTTCTAGATTTGTGTGTGTGTTCCTGAAATACATTGTGCCTTTAAAAAATTACGTTAATGAAGTAGTGTTTATATATCCCATGAGTGTAGCACTAAAAGAAGTTTGGTTACTGTGTTAGGCTTAGGTTGCAAAATTCCTGGGACAGAAAATCATTTTGAAAGGAGGACACTTCTATTTCAGCCCATCGTTTCAGAGGTTCCAGACCACAATCTTTTGGCCCTATTTTCTTTGGGCCTGTGGCAAAGCCCATAGTGGTAGGGAGCACACGGTAAAGCAAAGCTGCTCACTTCATGGTGACCAGGGAGTGTCAAAAGAGAGAAAGAGACTAAGGTCCCATTGTTCCCTTCAAGGAAACATCCACAAAGATGTAACTTCCTTCTGGTAAGCCCTACCTCTTAAAGGTACAGGGCTCTACCTTTCAATGGCATCACGGGCAGGAGACTAATCCTTTAGCATATGATTTTTAGGAGATACTCTAGATTCAAGCTATAGGGCTAGAAGCATAGCTCAACAGATTTGATTCCCCAGCCTCACAAAAATTGGGTGCGGTTCCACATGCTTGCAATCTCAGCACTTGGGATATTGAGGCAGGAGGATGGCCATCTGGTTGAGGCCAGCTTGAGCTCCGTTTAGTCCATATATGTTGTATGCAGAGGGAGAGGGAGAGACAGAGAGAGGATCTCTGTGCTAGCCATATACTTATTTTCTGCATCGAGCCCTTTTTTCATTTCTTTACCTTGGCTTTTTATTGAAGACAAAACTTTTCAGGATGAGACCTACTTCAAAAATTTTCCTCAGTTCTTTCTACAGTATTGTAGTATAAATTTCTGTAGTATGAGTGCTATGATATCCTAGTAAGTGTGCACTACTAGGAATTGTAATTGCCTGTGACTAGTCATGTGCTGATTATGCCTCCAGTGTTTACTTATCTGTCCATTTTATAATGTCCCCTTCATGTCCTTTTCAACTTTAAGTTCCTCAAGGACAAGGATTGTATCTTCTTTCTCTGTGTGTTCTCAAGATCTAATGTGATGATATAGAGAAGACATGAAGTTGATTGAGACAAATACTGTAAAGAGAAGGTGGCCAGGAAGCAGGCAGCCAATTTCCCAAGACCACCAACAAATTATTTGCACCATTTTTATTAGTATGTACTTGCAGTACATAATAGTTATGTTAAACTTGAGAAATTTGTGCACATATGTATCATATCAATTTTACATTCTCTTCCCCTCCTCCTTTCTAGCCTCCCACACATACATGTCCCTGCCTTGTGACATCTGATCTATACAACCGTGATACTTAGACTCTGGGTTTCTCATATTGGAGCCATATGATATTTGATTGTCTGAATCTGACTCAGATCATTAAGTATAATGGTCTCAAATTGTACCCATTTTCATATAAATGACTCAAATCTATCTGTCTTTATGGCAGAATAGTACTCCACTGTGTGTATATACCACTATGTGTATTTTAGCATCTTCCATGATTCAACTCTTAATAGGCCAATAAATATGTAAAAAATAAATGTTCAACATCTTTAGGCATTAGAAAAAATGCAAATTAAAGCATGAGATACCATCTTACTCCAATGAGAATGGATTTTTTTTTTTTTTGAGACAAGTTCTTGCTTTGTACTCCAGGAAGCTGACATCAAGCTTACTGAAATTCTCCTGAATCAGCCTCCTGGGTTCTAGTATTACAAACATGTGCCACCATGCCCAGCTCAAGAATGGCTTTTATCAAGAACTCAAAAATCAATAGATGCTGGTGGGGATGTGGGGAGAAAGGAACCCTTTTACATTGCTTTTGAGACTGTGAACTCCTACAACCATTACAGAAAACTGTGGAGATTCCTCAAAAAAACTGAAAATCACTTTTCTATTGGACCTAGTGATACTTCTCCTGGGTCTTTCCAAAATAGTTGAAAGAAAGCACCATATGTCTACAGAGTGACACCCTGTATTAAGAAAAAACACCCATAAAAGAGATGCATGCATACCCATGTTTATGGCACCAACAGATTATCTAGTTTTGAGCAATTCAATTGTAGGATCGTTCTCCATTCCCTCAAGGATAGAAATGAGGTCAAGTTACTAGATAATACCCATGTACCTTCTTTTAAATATTTTCTATCTCCACGGGTGTTCAGAAATACTTTTTGATGGGTAAATTGTTATGTCAAACTTCACATTTCTTCTGTTTAGGCTAAAACATTATCTAGAAAATTATTCTCTATTGACACCATATGTACTATCTCACTTATGAAGAGAAGGTCATCCATGAGCATAATTATATACTATTTTTTGATTTCTTGAAATGGCAACCATCATTCAAACTTTGTAAGTCTTCAAAGACCAGAAGAACAAGCCAGGCTCTTTCATAATGTACAAACATAGCTATAGCAGATATAAAACTGAGTTCAGAAGTTCTGGGGCAAAAGAGCTTACAGAGGGCTGCATAGGATACACTGATTTTAATGGGAAGATTCACATGAAAGCTGTAGTTAAGAAGAATAATAGCTGCCTTTTCTTATTTTGCCCTGATGATGCTCACATAACTTTCCTATTATCAATTGACAAATTCACTGGAGGTAACAAAATTGCCCAATTAGTCAAAAGTATTCGTACCAAACAATAGCTGTCTCAAGTGGATTCCACTAAGAAGGCCATTTTTCCTGTCCAATTCTTAGAACATTATGCTTGAAATATTTAAATGTAACACATTTGTGTCTTCTGATTATGAGTGCCTTAGCAAAAAGGGAACCAACAATTCTTTTGAATTGTACCCATGCTTACTTTGGTTGAATATCATACAGAAAACATCTTATTTGATGAAGTAGGTCCTAGACCTTTCTACATCATTTGCATTCTTGTGAAATTTAATTGCACTTTCCTGGTAAGCCTTACTAGATTAAACCCACTCAGTATCAGCATTTTCTATAATTAACTCCTTATTTGAGAATTTATATACTGAGTTTGAGAAACATTTCAGTTTGAAATTTTATCATATTTCATCTAGCATGTTTCTCTAAACATCTAGATGTTTTTATTTCATGTCAAAAATAACAGAATGGAAAGTTTCTAATGTTTGAACAAGCAATAAGGAGGCTGGATTTTTGTGCATGTTTACTAGATGATAAAAATTCTGTAATTCTCTTAATGTTCTCTTAATCTTATTGTTAGAGAAAACAATTTCATGTTTAGGTGATAATGTTCTTTGTCTCATTTCCCCATTTCTATACCTTATATATACTTTTAACTTAGCACGTCGCATAGTATCTTGATACCTGTAACCCAATGTGACAATTACTCTGCAAAACAAATTACTTCAAACACAGTGGCTTCAAAACATAAGTATATTTATATTATTTTGTATCAACTGTAGATTGATTGGTCTAAAATGGGCTCACTAAGCTCTGTCTTGAGCTTCAGGAGGCTGAGACTAATTTCAAGAAGTGGGTTAAATTCATGTTTGCTCCACTTGATTTTTAATCTCTGTCAATAACTATGAAGAGTCTTATATTTTAGTTTGTTTGTAAGCTAACTAATTATTCCCCACCATTTCACAGTTGCTAGAGAGAGCTGTGAGTCATCAGGTCAGTGGCAAAGAGTTTAAGGAATTGTTATTGTTACTATTACAATTTAGCTGTGCTCTTTGACATCTGTCCTGGAACAGACAGCATAAAATTCATGTATATATTGGTTTGTCTTGTGCCTTAATCTTGATGAAGTTTATTTTGAGACAGCCTGGGAAGATTCTGTCATCTTATAGGTATATATCATGGCTAAATAACCCAAAACCTTAGAAATCTTTATATTTTAAAATATGTCCAAATATTGCCATAGATGGAGATATTACCTTTATTTTTCTGGTGAAGCATCTGCTCTCTGCCTCAGAAGGGACAAAAAAAATCTGTGACTTGAAAGGTTATTTTTTCTACATACATCCAGGCAATAATATTTCAGAACAAAGCTGTCACTACCTTTGCTTGAAAGAAATATTGAAATGCAATAGAGCCATGGAAAAACATCACTAAACATTGTCCTTGGACGAGTGTCTACTGAGCTTTTCCTTGGTACTTTGAGCTTCTAAAGTTATCACAATAGTGTGATCATCAAATCAATAGTTTTTTTTTAACTCAGTGTATTAGACTTGTCTTAGTTCTAGATTCCCCAGTGAATGTGCAGACATGTTCCTCAGTGGTTGTGCCTGTTAAAATTCCAAAATAAGGGCACTGAGGGTGAACTATGTCCCTGTGACTCTTAACTCTTTCGCCATGCTTTTTCCTACTCACATACATGGCATGCAACTATCCATCAAAGATTACCTCTTTCTATTGACCATCAAAGATTACCTCTTTCTATTGACATCTATAAATCCAGATTTCCCATTAATACTGATCTATGGTCTGTTGGGGTTACATATGACTCTCACAGTTAATTCGTTCGTGTCTAAATGGTGAGAGATCTCCATTTGTTCATCAGAACAGAAAGGAAAGTTTATCACGTCATTTCATAGCATAAACCATCTCACAATGAATATACAGTTCAGACCGGCAAAAAATAACCATCTCTACATGAAACTATTTTGTATTTTTACTGAAATAAATACTACTGTGGAAAGACTGTGTAATCTGCTCTGTTATTTTATAGTTTTATTTTAATATATAGTTTAATGTATTGCTATTTTACCCATTTTCAACATCAAATATTCATTGTATTGTACATTTTGCCATTAAGTAACCTCATCCAGTGTGTTTAGGCTACTTTTAACTTTTTCACAAGCTAATTTTTGCCATATTTTATTGTATTCTTGTGCCATTCAATTTCATCTGTTTCTTGATGATAATATATGTATACATATTGTAAATTAATTATATCATAAATTAATATCTCATGTTTTCATTTATGTCTATCAAAGGTAGACAATATTTATAATCTATTGTTTGCTGATACAATTTTTCTATTATATTGAGCATGAATGTATAGTTTTTCTTTTATTTCTTAACAAATTGAATAATACCTCCAGTGAAAATTTGTAGGTCGAATATATTCCTATAAATAGTGACCACTGAAGCATCAGTAAGTTATTTAGTATTTTTTTTGCCTCTTTATGTAATTGAAAACATTCTGGGGAGGAACCTGCTAACTACTGAAAGACAGTTAGCTCTGGGTGTTGTTTCCTTGCTGCTTTGGAGTAGTCAATCACTTGAGGAAACAGAGAACATGATTTAATTTACCTCTTCAATTCATATTTTCCCACTTCTTTTTCTGATTGATTTATATATTTTAATCTATGTATTCTGGATATTTTATGTTTTATATGTTTTACTTTTATCTAGTATTTGTGGGATTTTTTGTTACATAGATATGTAGATTATATTTTGGTGCACTTGAATTTCTACAAGTTAATTTTCTCATTTGCTATTTTATTCTTTCTAAAGGTATGGATATTAATATGAGTACATTTATGTATCTTTGTATCGTGATTGTTTTATGTTTACTTAGAAAATCTCTTTCCCAATTCTAAAGTTGTACAATTACTTCACATTCCAAAAATAACAATTTTTGATATTTTTAAAATCCATTAATTTATCTGATATTTATGCACAGTTGATTATCTTCATGTCATTGCTTTAATAAATCATCCTTTCCTCTTCATTGTACTTTGCAATACGACCAGGTTTCCAGACATGCTTGATTCTGTTTCTCACTGTGTTTCATGGATCTCTTTGCAGTGACATCTGTTTTGATTATTTTTGAATATTTAAAAAGGTAAAGCCTGCTTGCTTGTTTTATCTTCTCTCTCTCTCTCTCTCTCTCTCTCTCTCTCTCTCTCTCTCTCTCTGTGTGTGTGTGTGTGTGTGTGTGTGTGTGTGTGTGTCTGTCTGTCTCTTTCTTTCTCTTTTTTGAGACAGGCTCTTGCTGTGTAGTCCAGGCTGGTCCTGAACTCACTGTGTAGCCCAGGCTGGCCTTGAACACACAGCAATCCTCCTGTCTCAGCCTCCAAAATGTTGAGGTTACAGACATGCACCACCACACTTTGCTTATGTGGTGTTGGGGAATTGAACTCAGAATCTTGTGCTTGCTAGGCAATTGCTTTAACCACTGTGCTATTCCTCAAGCACCAATGCCTGCTTTCTTGACCTTCTTTACAGTGGTTTCTTTTAGAGTCCTGTTTTAACTTACTTTTTGAATAAATTTTATGGTTTCACAAAAATAACTTGTTCAGGTGTGTACTGAGATCACATTAAATTTATAGATTAATTTGAAGAACTGAAACTTGAAAATGTATCATTTTTCTTATTCATTTTATGATGCTGATAAATACTTCCATTTGATATGGCCTTGTCTTTCCTCTGGAATTTAGGAAAAGATGGGTTACAGAGACTTATATTTTTATCTTGAAACTAGATTTCTGAAAATATAAAACCAATCGTCCTTTGTCATCATAAAATCGACACCAGAAAACACTATGTCCTAGTTTGCAGATGTAAGTTTGAATCATGAGCGACTAATTTCCATGTAATCTGCTTTAAGTACAATTGGCTTTGGTGAGGTTTTATATCACACAGCTTGAAATATTTAGAACTGTGGATATGCCTCATGTTTTTCCTCACTATGTACTAGAGTTCTGACATTGAAAAACTGATATGCAGTACCTGATATCTTACACTTTCTGATTTGGGGACAAATTATTATTATAAGTCTACAAACGTTTCATATGGAAGATACATCCACAAGGGGTATTAATTACTGATATCTTTTTTAAAAAAATCATTATATACAACATTTTTAGGATACTTGGAGAATGAAAAAAAACAGACAAAATGGGAGAAAGGAGAAAAAGAAGAGACATTATGAAATTTTTACTTAAAAGAGACTACTCAGATGGGGTAAATACAGAATTGGAGGAGAAGGGAAGGCACAGTTTGCAGGAAGAGCACCGTGATGGTATTTTGTGAGTGGGTGGGGCAGAGGCTAATGGTTTATGTGCTAAGAGTGACTTAGAAATGGAAGATAGAATATTGGCAAAAGTAAGTTTAGCTCTTTCCAAACTTCCATCCACTACAATAGACAAATCTCTGGACAGATTGCTGTGCATCTGTGGCTCCAGTAAAGGATATGAGGTAAAAGTGTAAGGAAGAAACCAATTGTGAGCGTCTCCAAAAAGCAAGTGGAAAGCACACGACTTCTTAGTATACTCTTGTCACTTCAGATTTTAAAATAGACTTTATTGATCTAGAGAAAAGCCTGTGCTCCATATATTTAGTATGGCAACACAAAAAATACTCTAAATTATGAGTAGGGCACTTACGTAGGTGGGACACCAAATTAATAAGCATTTAAATGTAAATTGACCTTAAGAAATATACTCTTGGAAAATGTACTTGGAATTTTAATTTCCACATATCAGAATTGATTTCTAAGGTTAGCACAAGACTTATTTCTGACATTAAGTGAACCTGAAGAAAATTGTGCAGTTATTTTGAGCTTTCAATGAATAAATGAAATTTATCTCCTTAATGGTGAGCTCACATTCAAACTTGGTGGACTTCCTCTTTCATGGGTTGGAAGAAAGAACTGGGCAGCAACTACTTAATTTGAAAATGATGACATTCCCTCTGTAGACAGTGGTCCATCTGCTGATATTCTATCAGTGTTTCCATGTTCCATTCCTGTGTTGGTTTAATTTCATAAACAAATTGATTTTCAATAATGTATTCATAAAAACTGTAATAGTTATTGTAAGTGTGCATCAATAAAAAAACTTGTTTAATTATTTTTGTTTCTAAAAATGATGAAAGGACACACTAGAAAGATTTTCCATTAGAAAGATTTAACTTAATCTCTTCTTAGGGCCCTCAACTTAAAAAAAAAAAAGAACTGGGTTTTCTTGGTTCACAGGTATGTGATTTCCTCTCAGTTTTCTTCCTTTCAGTTACCACTGCTGACTTAGATCTGAGAGAGAAACAAGTCCCTCAGGAATGTTGATAAATGAAAACATTTGTAGCACTGTCATGAAGTTTTCCCCTAAGGGCTCTTCTGTTTCTTTTCTGTTCCTCTGTGGGCAGATACCCCATGAACATGAACACTTTTCTCTTAGTTCCTTTCAACCCCACACTGAATCATTGTTTTCACCCATAAGTCTTCCGAAAGGAGACTGCCTTGATGCTGCTTCTTTGATTGTATTTGCAAGGAAAATGTTGCACAGAAGATAAAGAGGCAGTTCCCTTCTGGGAGAATGCAGCCATTGGAAATTAAGCCTCAGTTTTCCTTCCTGTTGTAGTGAATTGGATTGTAATTACTGCTCCTTAGGTACTTTGATATGCCATAGTGATCACAAAAGTTGACATTTTTTTCTCCCAGGGTAATTTTCTATCATTTTAGCACCATGAGTTAATCTGATGAAGAGAAGGTATTAGATGATAAAAATAGTACCACAAAAAAGAGAAGTTGTTGACAGTGTCCACATCTTGTGCTAAGTAGTGAACAAGCATTAGATGATTTAATTGTATATGACACTGAAGAACAAATGGGGATGACAGACTATCAAATATGAGATGTCCAATCTGAAGGTCAGCTATGTTATGGGACTTGTCCAAGGTCACACAGCTGGTGATTTTGGAGATGTAACTCTTGTCACAAGGGATATGACTCCAGAGACTGTGGTATCAACCCCGTTGTGGTCTCCATTGTACAAAGAACACATTTGTTCATCTTACAAAATGTCATAAAACTTGTTACAGGTTTCTTAAAAAAAATGAAATATTTAGTGTGCAAATCAATTCTTTCTTTCAGCAGTGTTGTGGTTAGGATCTGGAGTGTCCCCCAAAAGTCTCATGTATTTTAATGGAACCATGTAATGTTGGTGGATTGGGGTCTCATCTGGAGGAGTGGATTGCAATTAAGTTGGGATTAATAGTGTATAGTGGCCACACCTGGATGCAGGAGGGGCCGGTTACTGGGAGGAGACCTGAAAGCTGCACCTGCCTTCCTGGAGGGCGGGGACTAGTCTCAACTAGCTTCAGCTTGTCTTCCTGTTTGTTGGGGAAGCTGCCTCCACCTCTCCCTCTGCCATGTACTTTGATTGTTGCCAGCCGCCCCTGAATGGACTGTGACCTTCGAGACTGTGAGCTAAAATAAACCTCTCCTTCCCTAGCTTTGTGGGTGTCGGGTATTGAGTCACAGCAACGAAAAAGTAATTAAGACAAGCAGACATGTATTATGGTGCCTCTATACCTGGAGCTGTTCTCACCGCAGGAGATACAGCCTCAAACATGATAGAGAAAAAACTGCAGCCACGGGCATCACATTCCTGGAGATGGACGAGAAAATGACCATAAGTCTCCAAGTTTGCTAGGTGCGTCATCTGGGATAGAGTGTGTCGTTTGTGGGAATCAATGAAAAATTTGAATACTGCAATTAGAGGCTCCATGAATCCACACTTTAATCATTATCTGTCATTATGAGAGGAAGTTTTTCCTGTTTGTTTGAATGTCCCTTGAGCTGAGAGTGGTACTATGTATTCTAACCTCCAGCCACTCTTCAAATATTGCCTGTTCAATGGCAGATTGTAATGGGTTTTAAAAGTTATGATGTCATCTGATTTTCAGAAGGAGGGGGTTATTTGTTCTTGTAAATATTATATTCTGTCACACTTTTATAATGACATATAGGTTTTTGAGTAATTTTATTGCCAGCCTTAATCGGAAATGTAGAATTTTGAAGGAGTGCAATGAATAAGCACATGCTAGATTAGCAGAGATGGCCATATATGTTTAATTAACTACATACACACTAGATTTTATTTTTCAGTTTAAAAACAGTGCAAGCCCTCATGTTTTTGCCTTATTTCTTGGTTTTACCATTTGTACTTACTTTGTTTCCAGCCTTTTATTTTGCGTTACACTGGAAGTGAGTTCAGAATTATCTCTACCTCCAAAAGGAAATAATTTTCTATTGTTTAATTCCATTTTCTATTGCTGATATTCTAAAAGGTGATTTTGTTCTGCTGTCTGTTTTCATTAAATAAATAAGACTTGACAAATCGTGTCAGACGGGAACAGGATATCTGAAGTAAGTCACGAGGGACAGCTGACAGGAAAACACAGGCCTAGGGAAAAGCCCACATGCTCCGTGTTCTCATAGTAAGAGTTGCCAGGTGGGCAGTAGAGCACACCTCAGAACACAGTCTGTTACCAGGTGTTTAGACCTATGCAGACATGGAGAAAGTCATTTTTCAAATTCTTGAGTGTGATTTTTTTTTTTGAGGAAGTAAAGTGCTTTTCCTTGTCTTTCTCCAAAAATGGAAAACAGAACAAATGTGTTCTAGAATTTAGACAGCCTGAAGCTAGCTGGTTGTTCTTTCAGTGAATTAATTTATTCTTTAGTTCTTGTAATGTGCATACCTGTGTGTACATGGATAAAAAGTCATGGTCCTTGTCCTAAGCAGCACACTTCTGGATACAAAGGCCTGTGTGTGTGTTGGAGAGAGGAAACTTCAGAGCAAGTATTGTAGAATTCAGTTAATTACTAAAAAGAAAGAACAACAAAAGCTTTCTGGGAAGAGAGGAAGGAGGTCTGGAGAGAAGATAGCATCTAAACACAATAGAAGGGACCATAGGGATGGGTTGAGGGGATGGCTCAGGGGGCCCAGTCATAGCTCAGCAGTTAAAACACTTGCCTGGCCAGTACAAGACTCTGGATTTACTTCCGTAGCCTGTACCACATAAGGTGGGCATAATGGTGCATGTCTGTAATCTTAGCACTCAGGATGCTGAAGCAGGAAGTTTTTCCTGAGTTCCAAGCCAGCCTGGGCTACAGAGCAAGACTCTGTCTCAAAAAAAAAAAAAAAAAAGGAAAAAGGAAAAAGGGACATAAGACCCAGCGTACTCTTCCTCTTGTTCTTATTTCTCATAACAAAAAGAAAATTCTTTTTCCATTCAGAACTAAATGAATATTATGATTTTAATTACCAAGAATCACTGTAATTTGGAATATGTACAGGAAAAGCAAAAAGATAAACATGAGCATCATTTTAGATTCACAATGCCAGTGAAGGATTTCTCAGATTCTTTGGAAGATAATGTCCGGAAAGGCAAAGGCAAGGAAAGGAGCTGGAGTGCATCCCTTTTATTAATGAAAAAGAAAATTTAATTTAAAAATTTCCCACATCTTGCATTATCAAAGGAATGAATCTAAAATGGTAATAGTATGAAGCTTGGATGAGAGTTTAAAACCTGTAACTGCAGATCAGAAGGCTTCTTTGGAGACTATCTGTGGTCTCAGCTCAGTTTGTATCCTTAACATGTGCCATCCCAGGAAAAGTAACCGGATAGATTTGAGCGACACAAATCTACAAGAATGCTCAGAGATGATGTTAGCTACTGAAAGCCTTCAAGCTCAGTTATACTGTACCTCTTTTTTCTATTTATAGTAGCAGTCACTTCAAGTGTCATTGATTTACTACTTAAAGCTATGTAAATTTTTACAACTGTTTTATGAACCTATTTATTTTTGAGACAGAGTCTTGCTGACCTGTTAGGCTCATCTCAAACCTTTGTCCTCCTGCCTCAGCTTCTGGATAGTAGGCATGTGCCACTGTGGCCAGCTATTGGGCATAATATTTTAAGTCTTTTCTAAAATTTAACAGTTTCAAACTTACAAAACAACCAATTTTTATAAATAAGTGCATATGTACCTATTATTTTTAGCTTCATAGCAAACAATTGCACTTTTTATTTTAAGTGCTATATTTGATTCTGTATAATTTAGTTTAATAATGTAGGTCGTATGGCATTTTAAAGTGGAGGCCTTGTCGGATTTCATTAGCAGAATAATGCTGGTTGTATAAAATGTATTTGGAAAAGTTCCTTTCTGTCCTGTGGAATAGTTTGAGAAGCACTGGTGTCAGTTCTTTAAAAGATTGGCAAGAATCAGCAGTGAAGCCATCTGGTCCTGGATCTTTTTCGTTTAAGACACTATTATCAATTCAACCTCCCTACTTATTATCCTTCTATTCCATCCTCTTGGTTCAATGTGATAGTTCAAGTGTGTCCATAAACTTACCCATTTCTTCTACATTTCATAATTTATTAGTATATAGTTTTTCAAAGTTAGCTCTAAAGAGTCTTTGAATTTCTGTGATACCAGTTTTAACACTAGTTTTTCATCTCTATTTGTATTTGTTTGGGTTCTCTCCTTCTTGTTCTTATAATATGCCAATTTCGCTTGTCCTTTCAACAGACAACTCTTCATTTTATCAATCCTTTTTGATTCTGTTTATTTCTGCTCTAATCAAAACTTCTTTCCTTCTGCTATTTTGGGTTTGGTTTGTTCGCGATTTTTTGTAAGACCTTGAGTTGTCTTTTCAGGTTGTGTGAATTCCTTCCTTTTTTTTTTTTTCCTGCGGTATGAGCTCATTTCCACAAACTTACTTTTCTGATCTGCTTTTGCTGTACCCCACAGGTTATAGTGTATTGTGTTTCCATTTTAATTTGGTTCAAAGAATTTTTAAATTTCCCATCTGACTTCCCATCATTAATTCAAAGAATGTAAATTAGTAGAGCCACTATGGAAAACAGTGTGAAAATTCCTCAAAAAGCTAAAAATAGAACTACTGTAAAATTTTGTTATTTTATATCTTGGAGTTATAATAGCTCATATATGTAATCAGCCTGGGTGTCCATCAATGTATAAGTGAATAAATGGGAAGTATACAAACAGTGGAGTGTATTGATCCATTAAAAATAACAAAGTTCTGTCATTTTCAGTAAAATGGATGAAACTAGACCAAGTCCAGTAAGCATGACACTGGAAGACAAGTCCAACATGTGGAGATTACATTGACTGTTTAAATTTAAAAAATCGAATATTGTACTTTATTTTGATTTTATATTTCATATTTTGATTTTATTTTAAAATATATTTTATCACTATATGTTTGCAGTATATAACAACAAGTACATTCATCTTGAGAATGAGTACATATACATGTCAATCACTTTAATTTCCCCTTTCTTTCCCTGCCACCTATCTCTTTCCCTCCTCAGATTCCCTTCCAAACTCTACAGAGTCTAATTTCCTACTTACCACCATCTGTCTTTTACTGGGTTCTTTAAATTATTATACTTTGGATTTCTCATGTAAGAGGAAACATAAAATATTAACCATCTGTGTCTGATTTATTTCACTAAATATTGTGATCTCAAAGTGAATCCATTTTCCTACAAATGATTTGAATGTTTTTTTTTTCCTTATAGTTAAGTAATACTCCACTGTGTATAAATACCACGTTTTAAAACCCATTCATCTGTTGATGGACACACAGACCATTTCTAAACTTTGGCTATTATATTGCAGTAAAAGCCACACTTCCATTAACCTCCCTAGAAGTATTCCTTCTGGGTTCAGACATACTTATCCCATCATTCTTGGCACTCCTCACGCAGCTCTGGAAGTTCTCTTTGGTGAGTGTTTTGTTTTTTTTGTTTGTTTTTTGTGTTTTTTTTTTTTTTTTGATGTGGTCATGACTGCTGCAATGTCATGAATCAATTCAAAATGTTTGCCTTTTATGGTCAGTTTGACTTTATAGAAGCGCCAGAAATTGCATTGTGTCAGATTCAGTGAATAAGGTGGATGAGGACGCATTATAATATTTTTGCAAGCCTACCTTACCATTGGATGGTGATCAGCAGGAGCTAAAGCGTTTTTATTGTAAGTCATAAATACACTCACAAAAATGGACTTCCATATCTGCTTCGGAAAGTGTCAACCATGATGAGGTAAGAGTATTCAAAGTGAGGAGAAATTCTGGGGGTTCATTGATGGCAATGTGTATTTTGCTGTAATAATTTTTTTTTTGGTTAAATGTTCACCACATATTTTGATCACATGTTATGCCATGTGTTCTCTGCAATAAATTGAAAATACAAACAAAATAATTCTACTTAGATGTAGAAGAGTGATTATTATGAACTGGGAAGGGTTGTGTGGGTGTAGAACAAGGGTGGATGGATCTGATCAATAAATTATGTATGCATGTATGGAAACATACCAATGAGCCACATCAGTTTGTGAAATTAACATGCATTAATATTTTCTAATATTTGTCAAAAATAAAACTTTATTTTCTTTCCTTATAGTGAAACAATTAATAAGAAAATAAAACTTGATAAAAAGATAAACCACACTGCAGTGATGTCAGGAATCACTTGGGTCCTGGCCTTCAATCTTTTGAGTGTTAAGCATATGTGCTAATGAAATGGAATCTACTACAGGGAAAGAGGGCCCTTGAGATAAATGGGGGTAAATCACTGCTCTCTTCCAATCTCTTGTTCTCTGTTCCTCTTTATGCAAATCTCCTTTATATGAAATTCTTTCTAAAAAGCAGTGTTTCTTTTTATTTGCTTCCATATTAGAGCATCTTGTTGATTAGAGAGATCTACAATACAGATAAACTGTTACTGTTTAAGTCGTTGAGATTTGAGGATGTTTTCTTTATGTTGCATACATCTGCCTGATCTATTCAATCACTTTCTCTTTATCTAGCATTTATGATTAGAGCGATTGTATAATCTAATTGAGGTTACAGATTTCAGATTTGATTTATTTTAATGTAATTATTGTTTGTTTCTTTCTCTGTCTTAAGTTATAATGAATTTAATAGTCAAGCATATTATTTTGTCCATCCGTATGTACTAGGATGTGGATATGTTCTAATCTTTCTTCTTAGGTCATTGCCTCAGTTATCAAAGAAACTGCAAGTTTCTTATGGTATGATGACTATATGATGACTCCAAAAATGTTGTTTTGTCAAAGGCTTCGCAGTAGCCTGTGAGAACGCAATCACTGGGCTTTTTCCAAGCATCCATGTCACACAAAATACCTGACACTAGTTGGTAGACTTGTTTGCATCTGGAAACATGAGCACAGAAGCTCAGTGATTTAACTTGCTACTTGACTTAGTGAGCAGAAGAGTGTGACGAAAGCACTCATTGACCCCTGCCCCACTTTTTGACCCACCTGAAATTCCTTCTTGAAATTCAATGTACACAAATCCGGAGTAGAAATTTGCTTTGTTGGAGGGAATGCCAGAGTGGTTTCTCCAGTAGTTTCTAGAAATGCAGGCGAGAGTGGCACAAGGCTTTTGCAGATAGGTCCTTCTTAGTCCATATTCCTAATGTGGATTCACTCTGAGCATTCTGAGCTGACTGTCTGCATTCTGGTCCAGTGGACCTCTGCTGCTTTCATACATTGTCATCTCAGTGATTATCACTTTTGTTACTTTCCTTACCATATATGCATATATGCATACATATAGAATACATATGTTTAATGTATAATATGTATTTACATATATATGTGTCATATTCTTGCCATCCTAAAATGAAGGAGATGCTTCCTGATTACCAGTTTTACCTTAGCAATTCCATATGCTGAATATTGAAGTGATTACAAAAAAATTAGGAATTCCTTAAGCATAATGTATGCAATAAAGTTGAGTTGTTATTTCTGCCTAGGACATCAAAGAAATTGACTTTATATGATTGAATCTTTGTATTTCCTTCTAAACTGATTCTTCCTTTTGCATTTTCTGACTTGGTTACTGGAGCTTGATTCTCTTCAGTTAAATGCCAGGCTGTATCCATCACCACTTTGGACTGTTTTCTTCCTTTAATTCACAACATAAAGTTCTTTTCATTTAATATCTGTTGTGCAATGTCTCTCAGGATCATTCTTCTTATTGCACTTCTACTGTCATTTCTCTAAAGTTCAAGTCTCCACTTATAAAGACTGATTCTGTACTTATTATACTTGTAATTCTTTTTCCAGGAACACCAACCAGATTGGACAGTAATTGTTTCTTAAAATATCAGTCTCCCTTGTTGCACTATGAGATATCAGAAGCACAGTCATAATTTGTGCCTCTGTGCTTCCAGATCCAAGAATAGGGCCTGTTAACAAATAAATTCTCAATAAATGTTTGCTTAATAAAGAGTTCCTTATTTCTTTTGCTACCTCTAGTCTCTCCTCCCATCTTAAGCCAAACCATGGTGTTAAAATTCTTCAAGTTGATATGATATTACTGCTTAGCAGTAGTGTTTTCCTGGCCTGGGCAATGACCTTAGTTCAATCCCTAAAACCAAAAATAGAGAAGAGAAAGAAGAAAATCCTCATAGTAGTGATCTGCCTTAGATGCAAAGTGACCCCCAAAATTCTCAGATTTAGAAGTGGAAATTGTGTGGAAGAGGCAGGCCAACGGGGGTATGAATTGGAAGAGTATTTCCATCCCTAGCTCTCTCTTCTCTCTGCTTCCTGGTCAACATATAGTGAAAAGCATTCCTCCACCATGCCATTCTACCATACAATTTCTGCCTTGGCAAACTATGGACTGAACCCACTAAAACAATGAGCCAAAAATAAATCTCCCTTCCTTTAATTTCAGGTTGTCAAATATTATGGCCCAGTGATGGGAAAGCAGCTAATACAGACATTGACATCAGAGAAGCGGGATCATAACTTTGACTGTACCTGATCATGTGGTACAGAAAACTTTGGAGCTGGTTGTGAAAGTTTGGGAAGTTTGGAGATGCTGGCTAGAGAAGCCCTAGATTGCTGTAAGCTAAGGTTAATGGGAGATTCCAGTCAGAGCTCAGAAGACTAAAATGCTGATAGAAATACAGACATTAAGGGTCAGGCTCAGGATGTGTCAGTTGGGAACAAGGACTCCACTAACCTTGAGATTAGAGGCTATACATGTTAAACTCTGGCAGAAAATTTTTTATTATGCCCATGTTCTAAGATTTTGTAAGAGATTGAAATTAAGAGGAGCAAACTAATAAATCTGGCAGAGGATATTTCAAAGTAGCCCAATACTCAGGCTTTGGCATGAGTGTTGCTGACTGCATTTAGCCAGATTAATAATGAGGATGAGGAACAAAAAATAGATGTAATAGTTTAAACTTCCATCACAAAGGAAGACCATGCAATATTAGGGCACAGGGAAAGCATGATTGCTGGAAAGATTAGCATTAAAAAAGAACCAAATGAGAGACCCAGATCACAGCTCTTATGGAACTTAAATGGAAAAACAAAGTGTAACGGGGTAGGGCGGGGAGGGAGGGAGGGGTGGGTAGGGGGGAGGGACAAAAGGAGAGTGGGAAAGTCTTTGTCACCCTTACAAGATATGCATGTGCACAAAATGCTAAACTTCATTGTAAACCTTAAATTTTGCACTTATATGTATCAATAAAATGGGGAGAAAAAAAAAGGAGCCAAATGCTCTGTATTGGGACAATAGGAAAGATGCTTTGAGGACATCAGACACCAGCAAGATTCTACCCTTAGCAGGTTTAAGGGTGTAAAACTGTAAAGCTCTCACTTGAGAAGAAAGTTCTTGGGATGTCTACTTGGAAAGGATCATCTAGGAAATTGGTTCTGTGAGATTCAATTCAGATAACTCAGCCATTCAGGCCCTCAAAGGCCTCTGCCACCATGATCAAAGGGGGTGTGGCTACTGTTTGAAGTGGCAGCAGAGCCTGGGTTTATCCATGTAGTGCTGGTTTTACGTGCACGCAAAATGCCAAGTCTTTTCACCACACCTTGGAGCCAGCCAACCATGGATTTAATCCCCTGAAAATTGATCCAAATTAAATGTCTCCTCCTTTAAGTTGTAAATGTCAGGTATTTTGTCTCGGCAATGTGAAAATGACTAACAGAAGTAAAGCCCCAGTCATGAACCTTTAAGAGTCAAAATAATTAATTTGCATTTCATTGCTTTAAATATAACTTTCAGACTACACAGCAAGATATTCAAAACCCTTCTCAGTCTTCATGACTTTCCAAATAGATCCCACATCACTGCTTCAGAAAATTTGTTACAAAGCTAAACTGTACTGTTTTCCTGCTTAATCAGAGTCTCACTTGTGCTTTGTTCATATTTATTCAATTTTAAATAGTTTTACCTTTTCTCTGTCTTTGAGCCTCATATTTATGTGTTCAGCAATATAGGTGGAGTATTGTTCTAACCCTCAGTTGTTCAATGAGAGTTCACAGCATGCCTACCATGTTCTTGATGTTATGGCTATCAGATGATGTATACTTATAGAAATAAAAATTCCATCGTGCACTAAGAAATTCAATTCTGATGGAAATACAGATGTGAAGTCTATACATGGATTACTCTAGAAGCTCTAAGGGTGTTCAACTACTTCAAGTTAAAGAAAACAGTGTTGGGAAATGCACTTCAAGAATCATCTGGATTGTGTTTCAGGAATAGCTACAAAATTAGTAGAATAAGAATACTGTAAGCAGAAAGTGCAAGCAGCACCAAGCTCTGGTGATTCAAAGTTGAAAAACACAAGTAAGACAGTATTCTTAATTCCCACAATAGTTTGCCTGCCTTAGAACTTCCTCAGAGTCATGGCTCTTGTCATCATGGACATACCACTTGTCACCCTATATTAAAAACCATTGACAGTCCTCTCCATTGGTACTTCAGTCCGAACCCAGAGTCTTTGCAGTGAGGTCCAAACTAGCTCTTTTTTATGTTTTGAGGCAAGTTCTCACTAAGTTGCTAGATTGCCCAGACTTGGTTGGTACTTGAGATTCTCCTGCCTCATCTTCCCATTGTGCTGGTATTAAGAGCATGCCTCATCTAACCTATTGCATTTAACATTCTTATCTTCATTAACAGACAAAAAATACAAACTGCACCTGTTTCACCTTTTTAAAAAATCCCTGAGACCACAAATTGTCTTTCATTTATATAGAATATGATTGATATGTGCTTGAATGGATACATAATTTTGCATTGGAATACCATGAATGTTCATTTTAGAAATCCTGAGCATTTGAACTATTAATATGTTGTTTGTTACTTTCAATGAATCCTCTCCAATATTCTTTCTTACTTTATCTACAAGAGTAAAGTTATGAAGTCATTGAAATCTAAGGTGAATTCACCAGCACCCTGATAAGCAGAATGACATCTTCTAATATTATCATATAGTCAGTGCCTTACTGACATACATTAGCAAAGCAAATATGAACTTCATAAATAGAAATTATATATTTATGCATTAAAGTTATAAATAATTCTAAGAATTTAAGTAAAATACATTCTATCTATCTTGACAGGGTACCTTTCTTGACACTTGGAAGCAGCCTGAGTTTATGAAGTTTTAAATCGTTGCACTTCCGGGGTTGAACGCAGTGACACAGGTAAAACATACCACTAGGCATCTACTAGTGGTCCTGTCCTCTCAGCTGAGGAACTTATAGTTAATGACTATATCTAGAAAATCTGAAATTCTTCACATATGCAGGAGAATATTTTGTGAGGAGCTCGGAGATACAAATAATCAAAATAGTTATTATAATCATGTGTGACACTGATGTATGATAATAAATGAAAAGGGAAATAATGAAACAAAGGAGTCCATAAATTGTTAAAAATGATGACAGTATGAAAAATTGAAACTAAAAATACCTGGCTGCAGAAAACTCATCATCAGAATAGCTGACAACTAGAATCAATCTGTCAAGAATATCTACATTCTCTTGATGTATTAGAGAACAACAGGTTTTCCATCTGATAAGGTGAAATCTTTGCCAGAAAGACTTGCTCAAATTTCTTTTCATTTAGTTCAAAAAGAATCATTAAAATGGAAATTGGATGACTTCAACTGAGATTATCACTGGAGGTATAAGTTTATTATAAGTTTATAATACTAACTTTTGATGAAATTATATTAGTCATCTTCCAGTTGCCAACTAGAAGACATATCTGTGGTTTTCAAACTTTGGCCTGTGTCAGAGTGACCTAGGAATCTTGTGAAGATGAAGTACTGGTCCACACCCTATAGCTTCTAAATTCAGAGTAAGGACTAAGCAGTGGCATTTCCAAAAATTTCCTAGGTACTTTTTTTTGGAAATATTTTGTCTACCAAAATTTGATGTGCTGGTCTCTTGGTCATCAATATTATGGTATTAAGAGGTGAAAGGACACTTAAAAGAGTTTAGAAGGTCATAGCAGCACTGTCCTCACAAATAAAGTTTTTCTCCATAGACTGGGTTGATTGCCTGGACACTGAAACAGGTGTTTTGAGAATGAATTAGGGCTCCTAGGATTGGATAGTTTACCACAATGGTGAGTTGTGATAAAACAGGCCACCTTCTGTTTCTTTGTGCCTCAAATATATTTCTCTTTCATGCACTCTCTTCCTCTTCTGCTTCCATACCATGTTGTGGTACACCATGAAGCTTTCACCAAGAAATAAGCTGATGGCACGGCCATGCTCTTAATGTCTTCTCATAACTTACACAAGCTGGTCCCCTTTCTCAATGACAGCCATGAAAATCTCATCTAGTTTTCAAAATACAAAATAATTAGTAATTTTTAAGAATAATATGGCTTTGGAATTCCATATGAACTGGGTACTTTGTGGATGGTAACTGGAAATATTGGATTCAAACCAAAGCTTCATTTGGAACTGCAGCCCTCATGAGATGTGCGACTGTGGGTAGGGCATTAAACTGCATCAGTTGGAAGAGCGATTTCTCCAGAATAAGGATGGTATCTTATATGAGTGTTGTGACCACATACAAAAGTGCTTTGTAAATGGTCTTGTTGCACGATTGTCATGTGCTCCCTCTCTCTGTGGCTTCTGACATATGTCGGACATTTGCACATAAATGTGCATCCCTCAACAGATGATTTACTTTTCAGCTCAGTTGCAGTTAATTCCTCAAAATTGAATCAATGCAGAGCCCGATTCAGTCATTAAAATGACTGATCTGAATCAAGGTGTCTTCTTGCTAACTGTTGCTTTCATCTTAACAGGCAATTAGGATCGATTATGTAGTCATCTAGTTGATTGTTTGACAACTGAGACTTCTGGTAACTAAAATAATTGCCTCAGCTGTGTTTTTGGTCAATCCTACATAATCTTTAACATCATTTTAATGATTTTTTTTCTGAAGAGAGTTTAAACTGTACATGATTGAAATAACACATAAGGTTAAAGGAAGGTTCTTAATATATTTAATAATGTGTGCACCCCAAGGAAATAAAAGAGGTATTTTATATTACCAAGCCCATTCCAGAAGCATAAAAAACTTATCAGAGGAAGTAGAGGTCTTTCAAGTGCAAAAGAAAATATACCATTTAAAGTCAATAATTAAGATCAAGCAAAGTCATAAACAAATCTACAATTTGATTAAGGATATCAACTGGTAAAAGATTTTGAAGAGGCTAATGAGTCAGAATTCAAAATGAGGTCTATGAAACTGACATTACATGCAATGAAATTTTTATCTTCTGACATTTATAATGATTACTGAATGTGTAAGAACCCAACTTTAGAGAAATTTGTATCACAAAAGACATTTGTTTCTACTGCTTCTCCTGCAGGAACTCGACTTTTTGCCACTCTTAACATTCTTACCTTTATATTCTGGCATCTTAGGGTACTTGACTCTCCTTTCACCTTTGACAGAATTATTTTTTTTTCTTCTTCAGTACAAAGAATTTTTTAACAAATAAAAATATGGGGCTGGGGGCATAGCTTGGTGCTTAGAGTGCTTGCCTAGGACGTGCCTGTAATCCAAGCACTGGGGAGGCTGAGAAAGGAGGATTGCCATAGGTTCCAGGCCATCTTGGGCTACACAATGAGTTCAGGCCCAGCCTGAACTACAGAGTGAGATCCTTTCTTAAAAAGGGTGTGTGTGTGTGTGTGTGTGTGTGTGTGTGTGTGTGTATCATAGATGTGTACAGGTAAGCATTACTCAGATTATCCATCCCACAGTAGTGAAACTTACTAGGCCATGGCAAATTCTGCCCTATCTAAATTCCATCTACTTCCCCTTCCCATTTGTAAAGGCTTCAGTCTGTATGGCTAAGAGATACAGGTTTCCCTTAAGGTCCTGGGGATTGAACCTATGACTTTAACACTGGGCTACATTCCCAGTCCTTCATCATTTTATATTTTGATAGAGGGTCTCGCTTGTTAATGCCCAGGCTGGGCTGGAACTGGTGATCTTCCTGACTCAGCATTCTAGAGTGCTGGATATTAAAGATGTGTGCTTCCATGCTAGCAAAAAATAAAAATGCTTTTGTTAAAAAAAACTAACCACAACACTACTTTTGCATTTAAAATTAAGATAGTTAATGTCATTGTATATCAAAATTTCAACAGATTCATATCTAATAATTTGATATTTCATTTAATAAAGATATAAATTATATAGGCAAAATTTAATGATATGTAGGCATTAAATACTCTTTAAAAATCTACATATTTGGTCCTTATTTTTCCCCATTTCTCCTACCATTCCAAAATAAAATTGTTCTATACAGAATGCCAACTCTTGTGGACAACTAATACTTTAGCTTCTGTGGCTTCTGATCTTTGCAAGTCACTGTAAATTGAACACTTGCTCTTTTTTGCTCAGTACTGTGTTCCAAGCATAGAGACCATAGGCCTTCCCATTTCATCCCAAAGGCACATGAAAACACCACAACTCACACTTTCACTGTTCAGGGCCCTTTCGATACATTTTTCTCACACTGTCATGCTTTTCAATAGACAACAAGGAATTTAATGCATTTCATAAGATAAACTAATCTCTGTCAAGTGCTTTAATGAGAATTTAGATATGGACTAGTACTTACCAAGCACCGTTATGGATTAATTAATAACAAGTCAAGTCAAACTCAATTCATGTCATTTTTCACTGGAATGGTGGATGAGTGCACAGAGCACAGAAAGACAGTTATGAACTTCAGTATGGTATTATAAATCCTCTCCTTGAGAGTGTGATGGAAAATCAAATATTGCAAATAAGTAAAATATAGCACTTAAAAACAAGTCAAATTGACTGAAAAATGTTTGAAAGACCAATACCAAATGTAAAATCAATGCCAAATATTTATCCATATTCAGGAACTGAAAGAAATTGGAGCATACTGAAGTTTTAATAAAAAGAATGGATGATATAAGACCGCGATGAAACTTCTTGTCCTATGTGGATTGAGTGTTGACTGCCTTGTAATTATATTCTCTACATGTTTGTTCTCAAGGATGCTCTGACTCATAATACAGAGCATACATTGTTCAGAGCTTCCCCAGTTTCATGAAGAAGGCCCTTGGAGGCAGAAATGTCCTCACGAGACAATTTCCTCAAGGACCTGATACCATATATAGAGGTTAGCATAAAACCAGGTATCAGTACAACCTATAGCATAGCCTATAATGTAATGTGTAAATAGTAATTTAGAGTCAGTGTGACAGAGTGAATACAATGGAGTCACACAGAAATGATATTACCCAGGCTATATTCCATCTTTGCCCCTCACCAGCTGTGTGACATTGGGAATGATGCCTTACCTCTCTGCTTTACAACCTTAATATGTAAAATGGAAATTATAATATTAGCAAGTAACTCAGATGGTTTCTGGAAAGAGTATCTAAAACTTAGTATAGGGAAAGCTGCTTAAAGCAATGTTAGCACACAGTATGCACTTCATACCCACAGGTAATTATTAGTACTATCTATGAAAATAGAGTGTGTGCAAAGTGAGTTAAATTCAGAAGGCAAAACATAGCAGGGTCTCTCTAATATTAGACACCCACAATACAGGCATTTATAGAACCAAATGGGTGTGATGGTGGGAGTTGGGGGAGATGAGGGAGGGAGCCAGAGGGACAGTAAGTGGAGGAGGGAGTGTAATGTTGTGTGAGATATATATATGTGCACAAATCCTCCTCAAGCTCAAGGAAATTATTGTATATATCTCATATATATATATATATATATATATATATATATATATATATATATAATATGTGTATATATTGTATATATGCTAGTAAGTAATTGAAAAAATGGAGTGTGTGGATATATTTCTGTTGGGAGACAATTCTCTATGGATCTGATATTTCTCCCCATGTATTTTATGCAGATCTACTTTTTCAGAATTTATTTTTCTGAACTGTTTTCAGAGTGAAGAATATCAAAAGGTTATGACTTTCTCAGGCAAAGGCCAGACAGATTCATTACTCATTAAAAAAAAAAATACTTTCACTTCGTTTTTCATCTTAAGTTCCATAGGAGGTGTGATCTGGGACTCCCATATCAGAGAGACCATTCGATGTTTCACCTTCTGCTTCTGACTCACTTCAGTAAGCATGATGTTCTCAGGTTTCTTCCATTTGGCTGCAAAAGCCTCCACGCTGTTGGGCTTTATAGATGCATAGTATTCCATTGTGTATAAATACCACAGTTTGTGTATCCGCTGGTCTGTTGATGGGTGTTTTGGTGACTTCCATATTCTAGCTGTTGTTAGTTGTGCGGCTATGTACATGGGTATACATATATTTCTGTTGTGTGTTGTTTTGGTCTCTTTTGTACATATTCCCAGGAGGGGTGTCGCTGGATCGAAGGGGATATTTATTTCTAGTCTTTTCAGAGCTCTCCATACTGCTTTCCAGAGTGGTTGAACGAATTTACACTCCCACCAGCAGTACAGGAGGGTTCCTTTCTCCCCACAGCCTGGCCAGCACTGATTGCTATTTGACTTGTTGATATGGGCCATTCTCTCTGGAGTGAGATGATATCTTAGCATTGTTTTGATTTGCATTTCTCTTACTGCTAGAGATGTTGAACATCTCTTCATGTATTTATTGGCCCTTTGTATTTCTTCGTGAGTGAACTGCCTCTTCATTTCATTTGCCCATTTTTCAATAGGATCCTTTATTTTGGTAGGATTAATTTTCTTCAGCTCCCAGTATATTCTAGTTATGAGTTTCTTATCTGAGATGTTGGTGATGTATAATTTTTCCCAATCTTTTTGTTCTCTGTTCACAATGAAAAACAAAGTGAAAGAGGGGGAAAGTGGGGATGGAGGGAGGTAGAGGTGGGTAGGGGGTGGGACAAAAGGAGAGCGGGAAAGTCC
The DNA here is from genome assembly GCA_004027205.1 of Ctenodactylus gundi. Taxonomy (NCBI): domain Eukaryota; kingdom Metazoa; phylum Chordata; class Mammalia; order Rodentia; family Ctenodactylidae; genus Ctenodactylus; species Ctenodactylus gundi. The sequence goes on along the minus strand of PVKB01003132.1, from coordinate 77,638 downwards.
TTGTCACCTGGACAAGATATGTATGTGCACAAAATGCTCAACTGCATTGTAAACCTCAAATTGTGCACTTATACATATCAATAAAATGGGAAAAAATACTTGGCTACTCTAAATCAAAGATTCCTGTAAAAAAACAAAACTTATACATAGGTGTCACTGGTCCTTTTCACTTAGTTCTGTGGGAAATGGAACTCAAGGAGCCTCTTCAGGTGCTGATACACTTGATTACTATTACTACTTTTTATAATAATCCATACCTTGTCTTTGATCCAGAATTTTCTTGTCTCCTGCCAGTCTCTGTGACACAGGGGCAGGCTAATTTGTTAGCTTGCAAATTTAGTAAAATCTCAGATCCTTCAGGATACTTGACAGTTTCTAAAAATTGAATCATCATTTACCAAGTTCAAATTCAAATTATAATATCGCCTTCAGACCAAGTGCATTGTGGAGAATTTGTATAACCATTATCCTAAATTGACTGATTTAAAATGAATGAGACCATGATGCAATTAAGAGTTTAATTTACAAAGAATCTCAAAGGAGTTTCTATTCAGATTTCAGTAAAGTTTAGCTAATTGGGTCTAGTTGTTTGAAGTGGTTTTAATCATCCAGGGATAGAAAATTCACTGTCCTATGAAGTAGATAGGTCAATTTTATGAATCTGAAATCCAGAATAAGAATGTAAGAACAAAAACTTTGTGGTTTTTATTTCTGTAACATTTATTAAATGTACTTACTCTCTTATTATAGAACAATCTTACAGTAAAGCTACATATTTAATACAGCAAGCACAGTTAGTATGTGATAAAAATGATATAAAATGTAAATCAAGGTAGAGAGAAATATGAAGAAAAGACTAAGAAAATAAGAAATTTATTTTGTTATTTTACAATGGAAAGTAAACAATAAAATTCTGTACTTTGTTTTTCTATTAAACCATATTCTATCATGTAGCTTTGAATGTGTCCCTCATCTTAGAAGGCTAAAACAGCTGAATGCTTGATTCAGTAGTTTCTGGGTGCTTCTTATGATCCCAAATCTCTGGGTGATGAAATCTAATGTTTGCAAGAAATCACCTGTAAAACGTAGACAGTTGAGGCTTATGGGCATAAAGGCTAGCAATTGGATTTTTTGTTAATATTTTAATAATATCAAAAATTGAACTTAAGCTCTATTTTTATATATTAATATTCTATCAGTCAGCTGAGGTATTTATCAGTGAGTGTAAATAAAAAATTATATAGTAGTAAAATAACAATGAAAATTATTTTAAAGTTAATTCAAATACTCACTGGATTTTAACTAGACAATTTATAAAGAAAATTATAACCTTTCCAGGTAACACATTTATAAGAGTTGACATAATGAAACACAATAGGGTGGATAAATTATAAAATAATGCTTAAATTTATAGGGACTTTTTTTGGCCTGATGGCACTTGTAACTATTTTATTTTATTAAGTCATGGATTGTTCAAGAAAGAAGTCCTATTTGTAAAATCCTAAAAGCTTAAGATGTCTTAGACACAGTGTTGTCCTTGAAATGACGGTGTCCTATTCAAAATTCATGTTGTATCTTAATTCCCATTGCAATAGTATTAAGAGGTATGGCTTTTGGAAAGTGATTAAATAATAGCGTCATCTGTCACAATTTGAATGTTGTATGTTCTCCCAAAATTTCATATATTAGAAGCTTGGTCCCTTTGTGGTAATGGGAGGTGACAGGACTTTTAAGAAATGTCTAGGACCTAATGTAAGTCCCTAAGCAATTGAAGGCCTGCCCTCAAAAGACAGTACTAGTCTCCTGAAGAGAAGTTTTATGAGAGCAAGTTGTTATGAAAGACTGAGCTCCATGTTGACATTACTGTCTCCTTCCTGCCTGGTCATGTGACCTCCTCCTTCCTACCTGACCTCCAGCACCAATGGAATGCTCAACCAAGTCTGTTCCATGTTGTTTAACCTTTTACCATCTAAAACTTTGAGGTACATTATCTTCTTTTCTTTATGAAATAACAGAATTTACTGTCTTTCATTGTTGTTACCAAACAGAGACCAATGAAAAAAATTGGTGGTATAAGCGGGACCGATGCTTTAACTGTACCTAAAAATGTGGAGGTAGATTGCAGTCCATTTTTTGGCAGAAGTGGAGAGCGTGGAAGAGAAAGCTAGAAAAATTGTGAAATGCTATAGAGTATTTCTGGCATTTCTTGTGAGGTCATAGAAGATGAGTTTAGAGAATTAGTCTCAGGTAGAAATGAGGATTCTGTTAGAAATTGAGCAAAGGACATCATCATTACGCCGGGACAAAAAGCTTGGCTGCACTGGATCTATGTTCTAAGATTTTTTGAAAGGATGAAATTAAGAATAATAGGCTAGTTTATTTGGTGTAAAAGATTTCAAAGCAGTAAATAGGTCAGGGTGTGCATTGTGTATTATTGGCTGCTTCTTAGAAGGTCACAGTGAGATTTGGAAGCAAAAGAAGGAACAATTGAAAGATTTGGAAAATGTACAGCTAGACAGTGACTCTATTGGTTGGTGGTATTTTATTATTGAGTTATTTTTATCCTTGATGCTTTTTTGTCTACTGTTACATTGATTTTTGAGAGAGAAATATTGACGTCTTCAAGCATAATTGCCAGCTTATATTCAAAGTTGTCCTGCTTTTATTGTTTTTATATCGCATACTTTCTTACACTTTGTGTTTCTTTTAATATGTATTGGTGTTCATTATTCCCGTGGCTTCATGGAAAAGTTATTAGTCCATGTTCATCAATCTTCTGTTATTAGTCATTTCCACTGTTTAGAAATCTGCTGTACCCAGTATTGAGAAAATAAATGCTTATTTTCTATTGACTAATGTTCACCTAATACATCATTTTTTCTTCTTTTACTTTTGGTCTACCTATGCAATTATATTTTTAGTTTTTTATGTACATAGCATTTAGTTAACTCATTTTATAATATCATTTATCTCAATTTAAAATCATATATTTAAGCAATTTTTATTTTATGCAATTACAGCTATGTTAAGGACTAAATCTACCCTGCCACTTTATTTCTTGTTTTTACTGTTTTCATTTTTTATGCTTTCCTGTGAAGGAAGTATCTGGATTTGCAAATTACCCCAAGATAATCACTACTTAATGTATGCATGAATCAAAACATTGCATTGTATTATATGAATGTGTACAAATTTGAGTAGAAAAATAAGTATATATATATATATATATATATATATATATATCATATGTACAGTCATTTACTAGAGTAAATATTGTGCAAATTCAAGGGAAGTGTAACATAGCAATATTGCTATTATTTATTCTCCTTGATTCTTCTACATTTGTGGTACAACTGTCTTCACATATGCCAAGTTACAAACATCTTCAACCTTCAGTCATAATTTACAAAACTGGAGATATATTTTATTGGATGTGAGGGCGATTTTGCTGTTGCGTCTGTCACCCCATTGATGCCAGAGTTGATTCAGCTGATCTGGCTGGCTAGGCAGGTGTCCCCTTCCTCCCTTACCTCTCCATGTGCGTGTCCCTCCTGAAGCTGCACAAACTTGGTCCAAGAAGATGACCTTCCCCACTAGAGGAGAATCATTCCGCAGTCAAGGAAGGCCATAGGAGTAGCTACACTCATCTGCTAGAACCTCCAAACAAGCTCTCAAAATATATTTTATTCACCAATGTAGCACTTCATTGTATGTGTCAATTTAACTGCATCATGGTATGCTATATACATATTTAAGCAATATTCTGAGGTTGGCTGGGTAAGTTTAACATTTAAGTCAATAGATTGAGTCAAGATGACTATTCTGCCTAATATGAATGTCCCTCTTCCAATCAGCTTAATGCATGAATAGAATACAGATGTGGCACTCCTCAGGGTATGAGGGAATTCCTCGTCTATGATGGCCTTCAAGCTGGGTCATCAGGTTTTCCTACCAAAGATATAAAGCTGAAGCACTGATACTTTCTTCTTCTTCAGCCTGCTACTTTTCTGAAAGGAAGAAAACAATTCATTCTACTTGATCTCTAATTTGCCAACTGAAGATCTAGGGACCTAACATTCTCTCTGTCTCTCTCCACACACACACACACACACACACACACACACACACACGCACGCACACATGCGCGCCCACACGCACACACACACACACACACACACACACACACACACACACAGTATTAGCTGTTTCTGTAATGAACTCTGACTAACAAGCCAAAATGTTTACTTTTTTGTGACTTCTTATTGATGTTAAGATTCCCTCTTTCAAGATTTTCTAACGAGGCTCATGCCCAGTCTCTAGTTAAAAGAATTTTAATTATGATATGTGTTGCTGTGCATTTCATTGGTTTTATATTACTGAACTTTTCTTAGCTTCTTGAACCTATAGATTTCATTGTTTGCTGAATTTTGGAAATGATCACCTATTAAACATTTCAATGCTTTCTTAGCCTTCCCTCCTTCTGAGACGTCATTGACGCGAGGGATAAAATATCTTGCTACAGTCCCATAAGTCTGAGGCTTTGTTCATTTTTGTATTCTGTTTTTTTCAGGATAATTTTTTTTTTTTGTCTTCAAGTTCACTGATTCTGTCTCTCAGTTTTGCTATTGGGTATCTGCTGAAAGTTTTCTATTAAATTTTGGTTAATATATATGAGGAATATTTAGGTTTATAGCAAAATTAGATGGAAATTATACATACTTCCTGCTTCCATACATGTCTGTCTCTCCCCACTGTGTTCATCTTGCTCTGGAATGGGAAAGACTACTATAACTCATGAGCCTAAACTGACACATCAGCGTCATGCAACATATACATAGTTTACATTACATTTCATGCCTGGTATTGTTGATTCTCTGAGTTTTAACCAGTGTATGATAATATAGATTCAAAATATCGAATTTTATAGAAGACTTTCACTGCCCTAAAATTCCCTGTAGTCTACCTATTAATCTTTTTCCCCACCAGCCCCCTACAGCTAGTGAATTTTATTGTATTCCTTGTGTTTCTATTTTCAGAAAGTCAGATATTTGGAAGTATACTGTATGTAGCTTTTTAAAAATTTTTCAGACAGGCTCTTCCTCTTTAGTCCAGGCTGGTCTTGATCTCACCATGTAGTACACGCTGAGCTCAAATTCATGGCAACCCTTCTGCCTTAGCTTCCTGAGTAAGGAATTACAGGCATTTGCCACCATACCCAGATTATGTGGAGCTGGGGAATTGAACTCTGCACCTTGTGCTTGCTAGGCAAGCACTGTAACTGCTGTGCTATTCCCCCAGCCCTGTATGTAGTCATAGTCACTTTTTGGATTGACTTTCACTTTGTATTATGTATGTAATATTTACCCATGTATCTTAGTGTTTTGATAGTTTTATTGTTATTTAGTACTAAAGAGTTTTCCATTGTCTGTGCCACAGAGTTTATCCACCCAGTTATTTTCCCCATGTTTTTCACACACACACACACACACACACACACACACACACACACACACACACACATTGCACAGTGGTTACAATGGGCTTGAATATTTTGTGCACATGTATATCTTGTCACCATTACGATCCCTTCCTTTTCTCCTCCTTTTTGGCCACTTGTTCCCTTCTTGAAGGATAGCTTTTTGCTTTTGACATGTCCTTCTAGTAGCTTTTTTATAATCCTGATTTCAAGTATGTACTTGGCTTCTTTTTATTGCTGATCTTTTTTTTAGCAACTGTATGTTCTTCTGCCTTTTTGCTATTTCTCAGTGTAGAGCTGGCTAAAAGGTACAAACAGTACCCCCCCCCCCCCCCCGACACTATTTACTTGAACATTGGGCTGCTTGAAATTTCTCCTCCAGATTACATAGTCCACCACCCTTAATCTTAATTTTAGTCAAAGTTTCTTGACAGGGGAAAATGTTGACATACTTTTTGTCAGAGCACAGCTTTCATGGATTTTAGATCACTTGCCAATGAAGTCCTTCTTCATATCTGAAACTTTATGAACCCAGCTTTTAAAATCCACACTTCTGTCAGCATTCTGGTCTTTTGAGCTCTGACCAAAATCTCTCATCAAACTTGGCTCACAGAGTTCTAAGGCTTTTCTAGTAAGCATCTTCACAGATTTCCAAACTCATATCATAAACCAGTTCTAGTCTACTAAGCCACATGGTCAGGTAAAGTCACAGCAGCAACACCACTTCTGGTCCCAATTTCAGTCTTCATTACTTACTCATTCCTGGGGAACAATATGCCACACCCACACATAAGGAAGAAAAGATTTATTTTAGCTTATAGTTTTAGAAGATCTCACAGAGTCCATTCTTGCGTGGCTGGCAATGAAGGAAGCACATGGTGGATGTGTAGCCAGGAAAAAGCTCTTCACAGTATGGCAAAGGAAAGCCAAATGAGGGAGGGAGGGCCAAGCTACCCTTCCACATCCTGTCCCAGTGATCTGCTCCTTCTGGGTCAAGCACCCATGATCTTCCCCTTCCAACCAGCTCTCACCTCTGAATCGTGCATGATTCCATAGATACCCCACTACATCTAAATGCACGAGGATTTGAGGGACATTCCAGATCCAAACAATGACAAGTGATGTTGTCATTACTATGAAAAACTGGTGATGGTGAAAGACGTAAGTTTCCACTATGCTGCCTCTGATGTTATTCAATGAGGAGAGGGAGCAGTTCGTGATGATCACAAGATCAGGGTAAAAATTCAGGTTCTTCATGTATTCTCCCTTCCCACTACTGGTCTAACATCTTTTCACTTTTCAGAGTCTTCTTAAATCGATATTATGTGTGATATATGTTTTTTGTATTTAGATATAATGGGTAAAAAATGAAGTCTGCTATATCTCTCAAGAAGTGGAAGTTTTTCTTTGATATTTACTTAACCAACTTGATCTCAGTGTGAAGATGCTGTATTTTTGCCTGCTTATAATTGATACTATCTTTCTGAATTAGGTTTTAAACTATGATCAATGTCAGGAATCTAGACACTTTACAAAAGATAAACAACTCCAGCCAGATTTTATTGTGAGAAAACAGGCAATTCAAGAACTGATGAGGTGTAGGAGAGAACAATTTCAAATTATTGAAGATAGATGCATTAAAAATGCTTTAGTGGAAAAGGCCTTGATGCAGATGAAGAACATATTACCTTGTTCTTTGTCTCCATATGGAAAAGAAAAGTGAAACAAAATCCCTCTCCTCTCTGAAAAATTAGTATGGGTATAGGAAAGAAATTAGGATATATTAAATTCAGATTTTGAGTGTATCAAAAGAGTCTTCTTAGCTATAGTGCTTTGAGGATTAGAAGTACATGAAGCACATTCACTTTCTTTTTGATAAATTCCAAGTAGATCGTTAAATATTATTTTATGCCGTGTCTCAGAGGATAAAAAGATTACTTCAAAAATAAAGCATCTTTTAACTAAGAAATGATCAAAATTATGGATATATTCATACAAGATAAGAAAATGAGCATTGACTAAGAAGTGTCTTATAATAGCTCAAGTAAACATTAATTTATACCAGTTTTTATAAAACATTTTATGTAAATTCATATTTTCAAATTTATCAGTTTTTCAAACACTCTTAACAAATTAATTAAAACAAAGTAGACTTACTCATTACACTTCAGATTTTGACACCTACTGGGGAGTATGTACTTTTATCAATTGTACATAGAAACATAAATTAGATTAAACTAGTTTTAGAGAACTTGTCACTTAAGTCTCCTCTGAAGAAGTCCTAGTTGAAATAGTTTCCAAAGAACCAAATGATGCTAAATGTGTCAATAGCTGAGAAGAAGCTGTTCTATATAGAGGGAACAATATATAAATGCTCCCTTCAGGATCGGTGTGGTGGCTCAAGTGGAAGAAAAGGGATCACAAGTTCTATCCCAGCCTGGGAAACTTAGTGACTTATCTTGACCCTGTCTAAAACATACCCTTAAATCTGACCAGGAGAGTGACCTTAAGAAAATACGAAAGAAGGATGGAGGAGGTAGAGGAAAACCAGTGGAGGAAATTACGGTACAAGGTGAGCCAGGAAAGATGAGGCAATAAATCTATCTCTTACCTAATCATTCCTGTGTAAGATTTTGGCCTTTTTTATTATGTATAAATCGGAAATTACTGAATGGAGTCAGGCAGTAGGAAAAAAATGCCTCGGTATAATCTGTAATATTTCCCTTCGAAAATTACTTATAGAGAAGAGCCCCTGAATGGCACGTGGTAATCCATGCGAAATAAATAATGTATAGGCAATGTTTTAATACTTTAATTACAGAGAGAAAGCCTAATTGGATTATGCTGTTAAGGAAGCTTTTAACATACACAGCTAGGAAATTCTGAGTTCATTAATCCATTGATCTCCAACTTGAGACATAACTTCCATCAGTTCCTTGAAGTACTGACAGTGTCCACACACACATGAAAATCTTTTTTTTTCTTAAAAGCTAACCTCACAAATCCAGATCTATACTGAAATGCCACATGTCATGAAAAAGTTTTAATAAAGGTGCAAATGATCCAAACCAAATATCACTTTGGAAAAGGTGAAAAGAGTTGTTTTACTGTGTTTTCAGAGAACCTAGAGAAATACATTCTCTAAGAAACAAATGAAAAACTTCTCTCATTTTTTAGAGGATCTTAGATTAAGGTAGCAAACAGAGCCAGAAGAAAATTACAGCCTTAGAAACTGCCTGACTAAGTAGCTCCCTCTGAAAAGACTGGTGCTTTCTTTTGGGTACAGTTAAGCGCCAAAGCTATAATTTCCCATTTACTTTCCTTTGTCATTGCATACGTAGGGTATTTATCCCAATTTGATGCCATTTGCTCTTTGTCAGAGGAAGTCTTCTCAAAGACTCATATTAACCACAGTTATTCTCTGAAAACATGTTATAAAATCTGTCCTTGTCACTCTGCTTTTGACATTAGCCATTTCCTCTTGCAGAATTCAGTCATCAAATGATTGAAGGCCTGTGTAAATAGGCTGTAATGGTTTGTGTTTCAAACTGCTCTAGTTTAGAATACCACAGCCCACATATATTAAAGTGCACACGCTTCAAATAGAAAATACCAAGTTCTACTGTCATTGTTACTGGAATAGCTACTGTGAATGCTTAAGATTTATATTTTAGGAATGTGCTTAATTTGAGCAAAGACATATAAGTCACAGGTGATCTGGAGGTCTTGGATGCAATCTATTGGACATTGGGTAGATTGCACAGCAGTTTAAGTGGCACATGTTTTTCTTGAACTAGCTAAAAATCTATCCCACATAAATTTTCTTTAGTACAGTTCTTTCAAAATTAAATTTTATATTTAAAGACTATACCTTTCCCTCAAGAGATACAATGGTGCCTTGACTCTAATACCACCTTGAAAGTTTATTTAGTTTGATACATACTTCTCTGAACAGCCTGTGTATATTTCTTTCAATAGTCTGTGGCTTTTTCTTTCAGTAGCCTGTGTATATTATTACAAATACTAATGCATGCCTCTTGAGCAAACAAGTCCAGTACTTTCTACTGCTATTTTTTGTATTTCAAAATGCCAACTAATAAGGAATTCCGTACATTTTGCAGCACCTTCTCATTGCTATGTGAGGCTGGTTGGTTGATGGTATTTGCCTATTAGGGGCATGGAATGTCAGGGCTCTGGGACCACTGGGTTTTTTCCTGAGATGGATAACAAGGGAAGTGGTGGCCACATGATCGTATCTGATGAGCTTTAGTAAGTATGAACTGTTTTAACTGATTAATATCATCTCTAGCATCAATCAGTGCTTAGAAACCACTAAGATGCAAATAGCAGTTATATATAGATAGATAGATAGATAGATAGATAGATAGATAGATAGATATAGATATACCTCAGTAGTGTATGTGCTACTGAAGTTAATCCAGGATGGAAAATATGTTCAACACAATTTAAATACATCATTTGCAGGTCAGAGGCCATTCAGCACATTGCTAAGGTCACTTCCTCTTGCCCAGATATCTCAGCTCTAAAGAACACATGAGAAAATCTCAATCTCTTTTGTATTTTATGTTTCTTGAGATCAGTTAGAAATTTCTCTTTATCCTTACAAAAGAAAGTATCTGTAGAGTTGCAAATTAAGATAATGGGTATATTTAATCATTATGAAAATCTTTATTAAGTGCTTTCAGCCAGTCCAAAACAGCTCAGAACAGTGTACCTTGCCATACAAACACATTGTCAGTTGTCTCAGCCCTATGGGGACAAATACAACAGGATTTATCTTGTTTGCGTGACCCCCAAAAAACTATGTAATAAGTAATTATTTAATAAATATGAGAACGTTTAAAGTATTTGTGACAGAATTTCATAAAAGTTACAGACATGTTTTAAATATTAAAAACACAGTTCAGCTTCTCGATGGAAGTAGAAGCTACTCAGCCATACAATTTCAAAAAGTCATGACAGTCGTTCTGGGGTCTTCTCTAGATTGTTTTCTGGCAAAATCAGACATGACTTATTGACAGGAGCCAATTTAATCATATGTTCCCTAGCTTCTACTGTGGAGTCAGTGAAAACTGTAGGTCTCCTGTGTCATCAATAATTTTAGTGGAGAGCATAGTCTCCTTTAAAAAAAAACAAGCACTCAAATTCTCAAATTCTTTCCGATTCTAATAAGATATATAAGATACACATCTTCGGGGAATATTGTCCTCATAAAATGTAGCATTTCAAGCCAACATTAAGACACCTCAAAGAAAATAGACAGTGACTCTAAAAAAGTACAACTAAGACAGAATATACAGATAAAGGGGTGGGAAGAAAGTGGGAGTGCAAGTTCTAAAAATAACATTCTTATGAAAAGCTGTACAGGTGATTCTGAGAAAGTAGAAAGCTGAACACTTTAGGAAATTTGTATCAGCAGCGATTCTGAAGATAAGGTTTGTATTGGAAGGGAATTCTGTCATTTTTAAAATACAACCAACCTCTAATACTTTTTGCTATCCTTATGTCTTTGACCCTGCTGTAGGCTCCCACCCTCTCTCTTTGACATCAACAACTTCTCTTACGTTGTCTCCCTATATCCACAATGGCCTCCTCTGATCTGTCCTCAAAAATTACACAAACAAATACAGAAACAAAAGACCAAACGCAAAAGAAAGAATCACCTTGTTAAAAACATAAACTCATGTGACTCTCCTACTTGAACCCCTTCAGTTATGTCTCCTTTACCATGAATAAAAAGCAAATTCTTACAGAAACACACTAAACACCACGTCCTTCTTCCTTTCCTGGCTTTATCTTCCACTGTTATCTTTGATCATACTTCTCCAGTCATAGTATCCCCCATGTTGTTTTTTGAAAGTATTAAATATGTCCAGTCCTTTGCACTGTACAATTTGCCCCAGGTACTTGAGTGGATAAGTCCCTCATAGTCTTCAAGTATTTGCTCAATGGTGTCATCTTAGAAAGTCTCACTTGAACAGACTAATAAAAACTTGAACATTGGCACAGATGTGCATGCATGTACACACATACATATACACCCAAATACACATACACGTGTAACCCTAAACTTCTTAACCTCTAATACATTTTCATATTATTTATCATGCAATAACACAGTTATACAATTTTACAAACATATTAAGCATTTTTCCTTTCCCAGGGTGGGTTTTTTTAATTAATCCGTGTTTGCATGCTTTGTTCATTGATATATTTCCAGCATCCTGAACAATCCCTGACATACTTGGTTATCATTCAGTACATATATGCAAGTACAAATGAGTTGAAGTTTCTAAACACACATGCTGGTTTCTACTCCTAATTTCTAATTTATGTTAATCTAAAGAATATTCTGGTCACTCTTTGCCTGTGTCTCATCTCCTCTTCTTTCTCTCTTCCTCTGTCATACTTCCCTTTTACTCTATGTCCTTTCTTCGTACTCCTGTGGCGAATTTGCTATGTATTATTTGCTAAAAAACTGTAATGCCTCCAGATGGAAGAAGAAATTCATCCTTTCTGGAAAATACAGTCCAATGATGATAGGTTAAGAGATGACTGATTTTACCAAAACATAAACCTTCTTACAATGATTAGGAATTCAAAAATGAAATTTCCTACTATTGGAAGCAGTAACTTTTCTATTACTAGAGATGTTTCAGAAGAAAGAATGCAAGCAGTAGCATGGCTGTATCCCAGATAGAGAAAAACGATAAAAAATTAGAACATTAAAGATTTTAAACTAGGAAGTGAATGTAGAGAAAGTAGCAAGAAAAAGGATTCCTTGTGTGCCGTGTTGGAGTTAGATGCATTCTTCCTACAATTTTATCCTAGAGCAATTTATAGTTGTTTCAATTTATAGGCTAGTGAGTTAGGTCAATAATTCAATATCACCACATATACAAAAGTGTCAGTCAGTAGTGTAGTCAGATAAACTTACTTATTTCATATATATTTAGATAAATGGATATATAATTTATGACTATACATTTAATCAATTATATATGTGCTATATCTCAATAAAGCTGTTTCTAGAAAGAATGAACTATGAAACTATTTCAAAAATACTTTACTGACTTTTCATTTAATTTTTTCTTTTGCCTAATTTTTTGTGTGTGTGTATGTGTCCTCCTTTGTCATTAACTTTAGATCAGTCTTACGAGTTTGGGCTGTGTCTTACTGGACAAAACATTAATAATATAAACAACAGCAACATTATAATAGTGAAAACTCACTTTTCAATGTGCTGTAACTCAAAATATTATATTTGAATTATCAAATAGAAATGTATTTTTCCAAAATGTTGACAGTAATTCATCATACAGGAAACTCTGAGAGGCTAAAAGCAAAAAACTGAAAGATTATAAGTTCCAAAGGATATTTTTAAATATTTTGAAAAATTATTATGATTTTTCTAAGATTTAATATCTTCACTAGCATTGATTAGTAAGCTATTATATACTAAAAATGACTTCAAATGAACGTGTTTGTTCTGTGTTTAAAAAGTGTTTTCTAAAGAAATTGTGGTAACTAAAAAATTACATGGTGCATGCTCATTTCTAGTATTTCTCTTCATTGTTTACTTACTTGACTAATCTTGAACTTCTGAACAAAAAAATCCATAATAATTCTGAAGATCAGATGAGAAATGATAAGATATGACTCTCTGTGATCTAAGCATTTCTAATTAAGATAAATACTCCCCCCATCTGTAACTATGATAAAAAAATCACTGTGGAGAGAGTGTCTTCTTACTTTTGTCATATGTATAGATTTCTTAATAGTCCTAGCTCAACTTGCAAACGTTTAATTCATTCTTTGCTCTAATTACTGTACCAAATTATAAATAATGACATAATCATTACAAATTTCTCACCAAATTAATATTGAACTTTACCTTCGCTTTGTGAATTCAGGCATTAGGATTTACAATTACTCTCAGTCTAAATATGAAATAATTTCTTCATAATTTCAACATTGTCTTATAGTTTGATGGATAATAAAGCAAAAATGGGAATTGGTGTTTGGCATGATAGGCTCTGCTGTCACGTTCTCTAATGATACCTGTGAAAGCTATGTATAAAAAGCAACCTTTTAAATCCTGCAGAATTGGACACATAACAAATGAAGAAACATCTAAGTAAATCTGTGATGATTCAATGAGAAAGAAGAATCTTTGCTGGGATTTCTGTTGATTTGTTTCATTTTGTTTTGTTTTTGATACAAGATCTTCCTCTTTAGTTCAGGCTGGTCCCGAGTTCACTATGGAGCTGTGGAGCCCAGGCTGGCCTTGAACTCAGGCAATCCTTCTGCCTCAGCCTCACCAGTTCTGGGATTACAGGTGCTTAGCACCACGCCCAGTTTATGTGGTGCTGAGAAGTCAAACTCAGGGCCTTAAACTTGCTAGGTGAGCTCTTTACCACTGAGCCGAACAAGATATTTTTTTCCTCTCATTCCTCCCAGTTCAGGGAGGTGGAAACTCTTTTCCAGATTGCTGCATCTAAGAATACAAAGTTTGTTTTTCTCTCATTTCCTGGATTTCTAGAAGTACCAGAATGCCATTACTTTTTATTTGGCCCATAACTGTCATTTATGGATGCTAAGTACTGATTGGATGTTAGTGAAGTTGTGTGTGAGGTGGCAAAGGGAGCAATACCTTTGTCTTTTTCATTTATATTTATTGAAGAGATGCACTGACTTGGTTGTAGTACAGTGAGAATATGGCGGGCCTTCAGTGCACCTCCCCCGGCTGTGGTCAGTTGGTACCATGACCTGACAGTTAAGCCTCTTGCGTATTTCATAGGATGCCACCTTACTGCCCTCTATTTCAGCTTTCAGGGCAAATTTCTCACTCATAATGAAGCATTCCATTATCCCCATCTCCACCTTCAGAGCCCAGGATCAGAGATTTTGCCTAGGAAAGAGGCAGAAAAATAGCTTACAGTCTCTTCCCAGAAATCCTGATTTCATTTCCAGGATACCACGGAGAAGTTTAAACCTAAAAACAGTCTCATAACTGGTAATAGTTGTGCTGGAAAACAGTTGTGACAAGATTCAGTGGTCAGGTGAAAAGATAGTCTAGACTGGAGACTGGTTTTCAGGAGGGCATCTAGAAACTCAACAGCTGGCAGCAACTTGCCAGGAATCCGAACAAATATAAAATTGTGATCTTGGAAACTGTTTTTCTCCCATTTTTTATTTATAGGTGTATGTGATACACAATGGTTATATTAAACTTGAAAAACAGATATATCTTTAAAGAAGCCACACATTGTTTAGGTTAGTTCAGAGTAATTTATATCCCAGGGCATTTTTAAATTGCTCAAAAACAGTTGAGCATTTGGCCTACATCTAATGGAGTTTAGTGGCTAGTTGTGTTCAGGGACTTAGTGGAAGAAAACTGTAGCAATACATGTGATGGTTTGGATCTGGACTGTCTGCCAAAAGCCTTACATTTGGAAGAGAACGTGGGGCCTGGTCCTGGTGGGGCCTGGTCCCATTCTGCAGAGTAAATCAGTGAGACTTGACTCAAAAAGGGTGGATCATGGAGACATGACATGGAAGCATATGAACTAGCTCCATTCTTCCTCTCATACTCAGCTTTCCGTCTTTCAATTCTAAGAAGAGTTTCTCTATAGTTCTGCCACTGCCAAGCCATTCTATCATTGCTATCCCCATGAATGAACGGAGGTCTCTGAAACTATGAGCTAAAAATAAATAAATAAATAAATAAAACAAGAAAACAAAACTTTAATCCCTTATGTTGTGGGTATCAAGTATTATATACCAGCAATGAAAAAGTATCTAATACAGACATTAGTACCACAGAAGGGAGGTTGTCACTGTGGCTTTACCTGACCATGTAGTTATGTAGTTTAGAAGCCTTTGGTATTTGTGGCAAGATTGTAGAAAGGTTTGGAAATGCCAGCTAGAGAAGCTTTCGAGTGCTGTAAGCCAAGCTTAACGAGGGAGTCTGGTCAGAGCTTAGAAAACCCGAATACTGACTGAAGTGAGAATGGCAAAGCCAAGTTTGAGAGTTTTCCGATGGGGGAAGAAAGGAATCTACCAGCAATTACTCTATAAGCAATACATTCTGTTCTCTGGCAGAAAAGCATGTTGGCATGTTGGCCCTGTTCTGAAACATTGCCTGAAATTGGGGTTAAGGGCATTGGACTACATAATCTGCTAGAAGAAATTTCAAGACAGCCCAGTGTTCAAGGTGTCACTTGGGTACTACTTTCAGTCAGCTCTTTGTTGAGAATTAAAAGAAAACACCAGAGGAAAAAGATGAAAAAGCTTGCAGTTTTGCCAGAAACAAACGTGACTGCAAAATTGTGGCAAAGGAGCACATGATTGTTGGAGTGATTAGGATTAAAAAGAGGTCAAGGTCTTGGAATCAGGACTGTAGGAAAGATGTCTTGAGGGTGTCTCAGGAAGCAGCAAGACCCCACTCTTTCCCAGTTCAAGGGTGCACAGGCAAAATTCTTTGCATCAAGAAGAGAATCCCAGGTCTCCTAGAAAAATGAATTCTGAAGGAATTCAGCCATTTATAATCTCAAAGGTCTTTGTACCTATTATATCCAGAGGAGGCCAGACTGCTGCTCTGGCCAGTAGAAGACATTGACATCATCCACATCGTACTGGTTTCATGCAGCATGCAGAATGCGAGAGTTAATGGTGTCAGGAATGTTTCCACCCAGATTTCAGAAGAAGACCTTGGAGATCCGGCACTGTTCTCCAGGGATAGAAGCTCACGAAGTTGTGAAAGTGAAGATGAATGTGCAATGGACACTTCAGACATTGGAGATGCCAGAAATATGAATCATTTGTGGAGAGAAAGGCCACAAGCTCTGAACAGAGCCATTTCAAAAGAAAAGCTATGGAAGTCATAGTCAGAGATAATATCACAAGGATTAAGCCATCGAAAGTCTTTGGAGCTCCCATGTTGCCACCCATGTCAAGTGGTAGACACAGAGATACGTAGCTATCAGGTTTAATAAAACCATGTGATTCAATGGAATTGCATTATTCGGTGTTTGCCCTGATGAATTTTGGGCTGGTTTTAGTCCAGTTGCCTTTAGTCCTCTTATTCCTCCCTTTTGGAATGGAAATGTGCACTCTTTGCAACTGTAGATTGCACATGTTTAATTCTTTAATTTTCATAGGAACTCACAGCTAAGGAGTCCGAGAGGATTCTTGGGACTTGGACCATTTTAGCAGCTCTGGACGAATTAAGACTTTGGCAGCTCTTAGAGATGGACTAAACATATTTTACAAAAAAGGTAGAGATTAGTTGTTTGAGGGCCAGGAGTAGAATGCTGTTTTGGATCTGAAATGTTGTCTCCAAAACCTACACGTTTGGAAAGTGATTCAATCACGGGGTTTAATTCATTGATTTCCTCTGCTGTTAAGAGATGGGGCCTGGTCAACAGGGGTAGAACACTGGGCTTCGACCCTGAAAGAGCTGATCACTTGAGACATGACCTGGAAGAGTGTATACTACCACCACTCCTCCTCTTCTCACACTCAGCTTGTCCTGCAGTGCCATGAATAGCTTATTTTCAGCTTGGCTTTCATGAGCCCTCTCACCATTGCTGGCCTCAATGAATGGACTGATACCGCCTAAAACTGTGCACTTAAATAATCATTTTCTCCCTTAAGTTATGAGTGTCAGGCATTGTGTTCCAGCAGAAAAAAAAAAAAAAAAAAAAAAAAAGTAACTTCTGTTTTCCTAGGGGGCTATGAACAATTCAAAGCTGTGTCTCTCTGAAGACTAATTTCAGAAGATTAACATTTTGGTTAAACATGAAATAGAAGTCACCAAAATAATCCAGCCATTCACTAACTTAATAAAGAAACAACAATTGCAAATTTTGAGTTAAGGGCAGTATTCAAAGTTATAAAATGCATTATTAATATATACCATTTTCCACAAAATATAAAACATGCTCTAAAAAAAGTTGGCATTGTTTTTCTTCAGCAAAAATGGATGCTGGAAAATGGTGCAATAACATTGTCAATGTACTTAAGGAAAAAGAAAACTGCCAAGAAGAGTGTTTCATCTGTTAAATAATGGATTAGCTAGAACCCCGTGACTCTACTCCTATGCATGTATCTGAAGGAAATTAAATAATGTCCGCACAACAATTGTACTTGAGTGCTTACAGCAATATTATTTGTAATCATTGTCGGGCAGTGTTATCTCAAAGATCTTTGTCCAATATCAGATACTGTTTTCCCTATGCTTTATTCTAGTAGATTTGTACTTTTGTGTCTCACATTTAAGTCTTAAATATATTTTGAGTTGGGTTTTGTGCATGGTGGGGTATAGGAGACTAGCTGTGTTAGCATTCTTTTTCATGAGAGCATTCATTGTTCCCAGCACAACTTATTGCAGACAGTACTGTTATCTCAATTTGTATTCTTCATACCCTTGTCAAAAATCATTTTGCTAAACGTGGATGAGTTTGTTGTTGGGCTCTTTTTTTTTTCCTTTTTTTTGTGTCTGCTTTTGTGCCAATATCATGCTTTCAAATTTTCTGTGACTTTGTAATGTATGTTGAAGTCAAATGTTTTCCTTTGTTGATTTTCAAATTGCTTTATATATTTTAGGTCTTTTGTTGTTTATATATGAATTTCAAGATTATTTTTTGCTTTTCTGTGAAGAAAGTTGTTGGGTTTTTGGTAGAGATTATGTTCAGTTTGCAGATTGCATTTGGTAGCATGAACATTTTAACAATATTAACTTTCTCAACTCAAGAACAAGAAATATATTTCCATTTATTTGTATTCTGTTTAATTTTCTTCATTGATGTTTTATGCTTTTCATTTTAGGTCTTGTTCACCTCCTTGGTTAAATTTATCTCCAAGTATTTCATTTTGTGTGT
This sequence comes from Ctenodactylus gundi, assembly GCA_004027205.1. Classification (NCBI taxonomy): domain Eukaryota; kingdom Metazoa; phylum Chordata; class Mammalia; order Rodentia; family Ctenodactylidae; genus Ctenodactylus; species Ctenodactylus gundi. The sequence continues at coordinate 59,257 of PVKB01003132.1, read as the reverse complement.
GTGTAGATATTATGAAGGGTAATGTTTTCCTAATTTGTTTTGGTTTTGTTATAAAACTTCATTATAATAAGCAGGTTTTCATTTTTGCTTACTAGATGTCCTTTTTGAAGGTAACAAGTACATAGACAAAAAGAAGATTTAGATGTTATTTGATGAACCTTTGTCCCTGTTTCTTATTCTGACTATTCATTTACAGACAAGTGTAGGTATTTCATTTGGCCCAGATTTCCTCATTGAGTTTGGTGATGGTGTTCATATCCAGTACTTCCATCTTCTTTTTTGTGAATTTCTAGATTTCCTTGAATGTATGAGAGGTGTGATACTTAAATTCTTACTCTGCTTTTATATTTTTAAACATCAATAACAAATTCTGTACACTAACTCCCAGACAGCAAGATATCCCATTTGTATGGCCCACTGTCATTCTTTCCTGTTTCCTGGAGTCCTCAATGTAAGCAGAACAAAGCTAGTGACACACAGGGCCCTTGATTTCATTTTTTGGGGGGGTGGGTAATCCACCATTCACCCAGAAAAATGATAGTGATTTTTGTGTGATGATTTTTATCGTAATTATTTTTTCAGTTAGTATATGCGATACACAATAGTTTTACTAACTTGGAGAGTTGATGCATGTACATATTGCACCTGAATTCTTTCCTTCCCATTCCCCTCCACACTCTCCTTTCTCTCACTATCCCATGTATGCTTCCTACCTCCATGAAGTCTGTACTTTCTTGAGATTTTAAAAAATGATTAAACTGTTATGTACAGTAGGCTTCACCTATTCAGTGCTCACAAAAAGGATCCAGTTTGTCTAGAGTATTTCCTTCAAGTGTAAGGCCCTGCATTCCGTTTATAACACTGAGAGAGAGAGATAGAGAGATTTTCATGAAGTTATGTCAAGTGCTATGATCTGAATGCTCAGAAGTACATATGTTGAAATCCTCACTCTCAAATAATGGTTTTGGAAGGTGAATGGCTTTACTGTCCTTATAAAAGAAGCTGAGAGAGATGCCTTACTCTATGTACCATACTAAGGGACACAAAGAAAACATCATCCATGAACCAGAAATCAGATATTCTTCAGTCATTGAACCTGTTGTGACTGTAAAACAGGAAAAAAAAATGTAAGTTTGTTGTTTATAAGCTGTACCACGTATAGTATTTTTATTAGCTTAAATAAGTAAAGACATTCATCTTCCAAATTATCAGGCTCTTCCCCCCCCCCCCATTTTATTGATAAGTATAAATGCAATGCATAAAGTTTATGTTGATATTGAGTATTTTTTGCACATATATGTCGTGAGAAAGTTACAAAGCCTTCCCTTCTCTCTTTTCGACCCTCCCACTCCCCCTCCTCCTCTCCAGTTTCCACTATTCCCCACAGAAGGAGAAATAGCAAATGGTTTCTCTAATATGAGAAACCCACACCACAATTATTTCATAGGCTCTCATTTCTTAAAGCTCTTTCCCCCTAATTATGAAGAGAGTATGTCTGTATGATCAATGTTGGTTACTCAGAACTCATCCAAAAAAGAATGTGTCTTACAAACAGCCACAGGAAATCTTTAAATTGCTCAATGACAGCTGAAATTACACAATTTTTTTGTCATTTTGGGAGTCTATACAAAGTTCCTTAAGCATATTCTAGTCAGTTACTGAAAAAAATGCTAAGGCTAGGATCTTCACACATTACCTTGGGCTGAAATATTGTGTTTAAAATATTCCATTCTTTTGTTTGTTGTGAGCCCCAGAAACACATAACTAAGCCCAAAGAAAATTAAACCACACTGCTCAAGATGCAACTTGCACTATTTGAGCCTGTGATCATTTGATTTCGCATTGTTTTATTATTCCAAGAGGCTCAGTCCTGGTTTGCTTCAGCTATCCAAAAATACAGAAAACCATTTATTTCCTTGTCTTAGTATTGTATCTTACTGATATCTAATATATGGAGCGGGAGTATTTGAGACAAAAGCAAATCAAAATGTATCAAAGACATAGAAATTACTGAGAAGCACTGAACTTGTTGGAAGAAAAATAGGAAAAACCCTTTAAGACATAGGCATAGGCAAGGACTTTCTCAATAAAACACCCAAAGCACAACCAACAATCAATAAATGGGATTATATCAAATTAAAAAGTTTCTATACAGTGAAGAAAATAATCTGTAGTGAAGACAGAACTGATGGAATAGGGGAAAAAATACCAGCTACTCCTCAGACAGAGGACTAATATCTAGAAAATATAAACAACTGACAAAATTCAGATGCCACAAAATAAAAGATCCAGTCAATAAATGAGCAATAGAAATGAATAGAAAATTCTCAGAAGCCAAATTCCAAATGGACAATAAGCATATGAAAAAAGGTTCAGCATCTTCAGCCATTAGAAAAATACAAATCAAAACAATACTGAGGTTCCATCAAACTCCCATAGCAACGGTACTCAAAAATCAATACATGCTGGCAAGACTGTGGAGATAAAGGAATCATTCTACATTGCTAGTGAGACTGTAAACTGGTATAACCACTGTGGAAAACAGTATAGAGATTTCTCAAAACACTGAAAATAGATATCCCATAGGACGCATCTATACCTTTTCTGGGTGTCTTCCCAAAAGGGTAAAAGTCATCATACAAGAGTAGTCCATGCAACCCATGTTTATAGCAACACAATTTATAACAGCCAAGTCGTAGAAGCAGCCAATAAGTTCATCAACAGACAAGTGGATAAAGAAAATGTGGTATGTTTACACAATGGAGTACTACTTTGCCAAAAGACAAATATGAATCGTTTGTGGTTTTCCTGTTTTATTTCATCCTATCTTCCTATCTTTATGCAGTGAGTGGTATGCTATAGTTTTCTTTTAATTATCTGAAAAATCTTGTGTTTTTTTTTTTTTTTTTTTTACTAGCAACTGGTAACACTTGTGTAACTCACCAGAACAGCGCGGTTTCTTATGCTCCTAGTTTATATGACCCCGTTAAGAGTTTTTTTTTTTTAATACAAATCATATACTCTGTCAATTAACACAAGTACTCTAGTTTCTTCTCCCTGTTATCCTTTTAGCACCAAGGGTTGATAAGACCTTGCATTCTAGTACAATTGAAAACCTCTTTCTAACATGTTGTATTCTGGTCCTGAAGTGTCCCCCAAAAGCCTCGTGTACGTATGGTTGTTGTGTACTTTTGGAAGGTGAGACCTGGCTGGAAGGGGCAAATGCTTGGAACTTAACATGGAGGGGTGTGTGCTGGTTCTGCCTTTCCTCCAAGGCTTGTCTCTTTTCTGCTATGCAGTGAAGACCTCTGTCACTGGCTCCAGCTCTCACCCCAGCCCATTGCAGTCATGGGATTCTACCATTTTCCAGCCATCTGCTCGTGAAAGGACTGTGAGTTGCTGAAACTGTGAGTTAAAATAAATCTTTCATCTCTTAAGTTGTGCATGTTGAATACTCTGTCCCACCAACAAGAAAGTAACTAAGACAGAAATTGGTACCAGAATAGCATGGTTGTTGCTGTGACTTTACCCGACCATGTTATTTGGAAGCCTTTGGAACTGGTTTGGGAGAGAAGTTTGGAAAGATTTGAGGATGCTGGCTGGAGAAGCCTTGTGCTGCTTTGAGCCAAGCATCATAGGAGATTCTGGTCAGAGCTCAGGAGAACAAAATGTTAATAAAAGTGTGTATTGAAAGGCCAGGCTCAAGAAGTTTCAGATGGGAAAGAGGACTTCACTGGCAGGTAGTCTAAAACACATGAATGCTTTGTGCTGGCAGAAGTTTGTCGACATTTTGCCCTTGTCCAGAGACTCTGACTGAAACTGAGTTTAAGTATGGTAGACTACTTAACCTGGTGGAGGAAATTTCAAGGACGACTAATGTTTGTGCTGTTACATAGCTACTACTTGCACCTTTTATCTAACCCTATGGCAAAAGATTTAAAAAAATGCAAAGAAACAAACATAAAAAGTTTGCAGTGCCAGCCTAAAATAGCCTGCAGTGGTAGAGCCAAGAAGTACAGGGAAGTTAAAGAGATTAGCATTTTTTAAAAAGTCAAGTATTTACACTAGAATTATAAAAAAGATGCCTCGAGGGCATCTCAAATTCAACAAGACCCCACCCTTTAGGAGCTCAAGTGTGGAGAGACAAAAGATCTTGCTCTGAGAAATATATATGAGGGCAAAAGATAAAAATGTCTTTTCAGAGTCCAGCCACCCAGGGTTCAACCATCTAAACCCTAAGAGACCTTGTTAGTGTTTGTCCAAAGGAGTCAGGCTACTGCTCAAGTATGTGGTTGACTTTGTTGACATCCTTGTGGTCCTGGCTTTACAGGCTTGCAGAGTGCCAGAGCTGTGGTTTCAGGGAGGTTCTGCCTTTCCTCCCAGACTTGTCTGTGCTCTGCCATGTGGTAAAGACCTCTGTCTCTGGCTTCAGCTAAAGCCCTGCCCCAGCACTGGCCTAGGCCCAGCCCCACCATGTGAATAGACTGTAATCTTCTGTTACTGAGAGCTTAGATAGACTTTTTCTTCCTTTTTCTTTGCTGGTGGATGTTGAGTATTTTGTCCCAGTAATGAGAAAGTAACTAAAACACAACATGATTCTATAAAAACTAAACTCAATGAAGTTGGCACATGAGATATATATTCTTGATGAATAAGTTGACTGAGATAAAAGACTTTTAGTTTTATCTTAGGAACATGACCATAAAATCCTTACTGAAGTAAGGCTGTAAGGAAAATAAATATTAATAAACCTTGAATTATGAAGATATCTTTTGAAACATTTTCATTGGAATTAGTAAGGTGTTAACTTAGTAATTTATCTATTAATTGGCATAATGAATAATTGTAAATGTAATTGTTTACATTTGGATAATTAAATTGAGTAATTTTCCCAGTAAACTTTCTTGAATGATAATGCAGACGTCTGATTTAGTCTCAAAATTGTTTTAACATTTGTTTGTGCTTATTAAATCAGATTATTCCCTATTGCTATTTTCTGTGTATTCCTAGATTATACTTGAACCATCTGTCTTTGGACATGAATGACCCATTGCTACATTTTATGTAGGAGTGCCATTGGTATGGTCAGAATTTTGAATTAAACATTGAGTGTCTACTTCTTATCTCTATTTTTTAGCCCATGACAGTCAATGACAATAAATTGTCCTTAGAAGCTTTGAAAAGAGAATGAAGTTTTCTTTCAGTTTCTAGTTAATACAGGCAGAAATAGAAAATCCAAATGTCTTGAACTTATAGCACTTGCTGTGGCCTTGGTGTTCCAGCTGATTAAATGGTCACTAGCTCTAAAGCATAGTCTTAAAGTTCAAACTCCACATTCTGTTCAGACCACTCAATCATGGAATACTGTCCTGTAAATGAAATTGTATTCTTTTTTCAAAGTTGTATTAATATATGTGTGTGATACACAATGGTTACATTGAGCATGAGTATTTTGTGCACATACATATTACGGCAATCCCTTTTCCTCCCCCTTTTAGGACCTCTTGCAGTCTCCCCTCTCCCCTAACTTCCACTATCATTCCCATTTAGTTTTATAAAATAAAATGTTTGTATTCTGGGTTTCTCATACAGAGAAACCATGCAATATTTAACCTTCTGTGTTTGACTCACTTCGCTTAGCATGAGGGTCTCAAATCATGTCTACTTACCTACAGAAGCCTCATATCTGTCAGTCTCTATGGAAGACTGGTACTCCACTGTGTATATATACCACACTTTTTGTATCCATTGGTCTGTTGATGGGTATTCCAGCATCTTCCACAATTTAACTATTGTTGGTTGTGCTGCTATAAATATGGGTATATGTGTATTTCTGTTATATGTTACTTTTAATTCTTTTGGAAAGATACCCAGAAAAGGTATTGCTGGATCAAAAGGATTATTTATTTTCAGGCTTTTGAGGAATATCCATACTGCCTTTCATACTGGCTGTATCAGTTTACAGTCACACCAGGAATGTAAAAAGGGTTCCTTTTTTCTCCATAACCTCTCAAGCATCAATTTATGTTTAAGTTCTCGATATATACCATTCTTACTGGAATAAGATGTTATCTTCATGATGTTTTGATTTGCATTTCTCTAATGGCTAAGAATGTTGAACATCTTTTTGTGTGTTTGCTAACCATTTGAACTTCTTCATCTGAGAAAACTGCCTATTCATTTCAGTTGTCCATTTTTAATCAGGTCTTTGATTTTTGAGGGGTCTATTTTTCTTCAGTTCCTTGAATATTCTAGTTATTAGCCTACTGTCTGAATTGTAGGTAGTATAAATTTTTCCCCATTTTGTCTGTTCTGTCTTCATTCTCTTGATAGTTACTTTTGCAGTGCAGAAAATTATTAATACAGTATAATCCCATTCATTGATTCTGGGGACTATTTCTTTTGCGTCTGGTGTCCCAGAGGAAATTTTTTGCCCATGTCCATATCTTCTATTTTTTTTTCATATTTGTCCTTCAGAAGGTTCAATGTTTCCATAGAAAAATGGATAAATTTCAAGATATTTATAAAATAACAAACTGAACTAACAAAACGTAAAAACCCCAAATAAACCTATAGTAAACGTGGAAATTGAAGCAGTAATACAGTCTCTACCCACAAAGAAAAGTCTAAGACTGAATGGCTTTGCAGCGGAATTTTTCAGCACTCTAGAGAAGAGCTAGCACGCATGCTTCTCAAACTGTTCCATGAAGTTGAAAGAGAGAGAAAATTACCAAACTTTTTTTGGAAGCTAGCGTTACCCTGATACCAAAACCAGATAAAGAATTAACCAGGAAAGAAAATTATGTACCTATCTTCTTAATGAATATAGATGTAAAAATTCTCAATAAAATACTAGCATGTAGAATCCAACAAATTACTAGAAAGATCATGCAGCATGATAAAGTTGGCTTCATTTCTAGGATGCAAAGTTGGGTTAACATACGTAAATCAACTAATGTATTATACTACATTAATAAAAACAGGAACAAAACCCATATGATCATCTCAATTGATGCAGTAAAGGCTTTTGACAAAATCCAACATCCATTCACAATAAAAAACCTAAAAAAGTGCATAAAGGACCTTTTATCTAAAACTAATAGAAGCCATATATGCCAAACCTACTGCAAATATACTAAATGGGGAGAAATTGAAATAATTTCCCCTTAAATCAGGAAGTCGACAAGGCTGTCCATTTTTACTATTCCTAATCAGCATAATTTTCTAAACCATTCACAGGGCAATCAGGCAAGAGAGTGAAATAAAAGGACTGTTTGTCAGAAAGGTAGAAGCCTACCTATCCTTATTTGCAGATGACATGATTATCTACATAAAATGCCACAAATACTCCACCATGAAGCTCTTAGAATTAACAAATTCAGCACATCGCAGGGTTCAAAATTAATACAAAAATCAATAGTATTCCTCTACACTAATAATGAACTCACTGAGAAAGAACTGAGACGAATAATCTCATTTTCAGTAACTCCTCAAAAAATTAAAAGACCTAGGAGTAAACCTAACTAAGCAAGTTTAGGACCTCTACAAAGAAAGCTATATTATGCTGAAGAAACAAATTGAAGAGGTCATTAGAAAATTGAAGACTTTCCCTGTTCCTGGATAGGTGGAATTAATATAGTCATAATGGCTGTACTGACAAAACTGACTTAAATATTCAATGCAATTCATACCAAAATACCAACTTGTTTCACATAACTTGAAAAAATAATCCTTAAGTTCATGTGGAACCAAAAGAGACCTAGAATAGCCAAAACAATCCTGAGTAATGAAACAAAATCAGGTGGCATTATGAGTCCAGACATCAAGTTATATTTCAAATTAACATTTATAGAAACTATATGGTACTGGTACAAAAATAGAAAGGTTGACCAGTGGAATAGAACTGAGAATGTAGAGACAGACTCAAGTACCCTCAGCTACCTGATCATTAACAAAGGGGCTGAAAACATACACTGAAAAAGAGATACCCTCTTTAATAAATGGCGCTGGCAGAATTGGTTATCCACATGCAGAAGAGTGAATCGAGACATTCACTTAATCACCACGTACCAAAACTAAATCAAGGTGGATGACATTTTATTCTATGTGGTATATACAGTTACTACTTAGATTTTTGGTAGCGTTCCCTTCTCCTTACCTCAACAATCATAGCAGAAAATCTGGATATTGTTCCAATATTTAAACAGAAAACACATTCATGCTCATGTCATGACAGTGGAAGTGATTTAAGAAAACTACACACAGAGTCTCTCTCTCTCTCTCTCTTTCTCTCTCTCACACACACACACATACACACACACACATACACACACACACACACACCAAGGCAAGTTGAGCCTTATTTAGAATGCTACATACATTTCATAATTTCATAGTTGTTTAATACCAGTCTAGAGATGTGGCATACCTATAACCGTATTAGATTTAAAACAAAAAATAGCAATTGTGAATCAAGCTAAAAATCATTAGCATAAAATTTCCCCTGAAAAGATTGAATGGTGAAAGTATATTAAAAAAGGATGTGTAGTCAGGCATGGCGGCCCAGGCCTGTAGTGCTGGCTCTCTAGGAGTTTGAGGCAAGAGGATCACACTGTAAAGGTCCTAGTGGGAAGATTACAAGTTTGAGCCTAGTCTGGGCAACTTAAGGAGGGCTCTCTCTCTCTCTCTCTTTCTGTCACAAGCGTGTGTGTGTGTGTGTGTGTGTGTGTGTGTGTGTGTGTGTGTGTGTGTAGTAAAGACCCTGAGTTAAGCACCTAGTATTAAAAAATGAGTTTATCCCTAGTATACATCTTTGGATAGATTTTCCAACAATTCAGTCAATGTCACTAAAGCCCTTGCTTGTGTACAAGTCAGAGACTATCATTGTCATTTCCCTACTTGTTGACAAGTTCTCTTTAACCATAATGCCTGTACTGTGACATTTCCCAATGATTTCTAATTAGAACTGCCTGACACCTGTGTGTTTGATTTGCTATTTGACTATTTTATATCTTTAGAAATATTCTGCATTTTCTCTCAACCTAGTTGGTGGTCCACTTATAATGCAAAATAAGGCTTCTCACTGTCTGCAGATTGGGAATGTGAAAAGGGAGGGGATGAATAAAATCAAACAGCAGAGAGACTTAGTATCTTTCAGCAAAAGCAAAGCTGGGTGTCTGTCACCCTGAAACACCATGGCAGTAAAACCTGGCCCTGTGCTTCCAGAAGTGAATCTACAGCATATAATTAAGTGTGATTTCTCCTGATTACCTCAAAACTAATTAGGAAGTACATCCCCACCCAAGAACTGCATCTAATTAAAAGTATCTGGTAAGAAGATATTTGCATATCTTTCAAGTCATATTATGTTGTGAGGACATTTGAGCTGATCAAAACTGACATTTACTCTAAAATTTAAAAAATGCATCACATTGAAACCAGGAGTCATCAGAAACTCACAGCTGCAGACCTGGGAGTCTGTTTTAATTGATGAGATACAGTGGCTCTGCTTCATGAAGCTAATCAGAGCATAAAGCTAAGGAAGGTAAACATGCAGAGGTCAGAATATCTGGGAGAGGTAGAGCTGTGCACGGGGTGATCGGTGCAGGCACCAGACTGAAGTTTCTAGATAATCTCTTAGCTGGGAATGTGGAAGTCAAACTTTAGGGCCAATACTTTCCTGCTCTCCTCTCTACCTTTGCAATGCTATTATTATCTGCTATTTACCAGTAAGTACTTATAGTAATAATGATTTTTGTACAGCAGACAGGTTGTGAGAAAGAAGCAGTTTGAAGTCAGTGTTTGACACCTTTATTTTTTCAACTCTTTCCTCAAGATGAGTGTGCATGCGCACACACACACACACACACATATGCACACGCACACGCACATGCACATGAATGCTGTTATTCTGAGTTGGGCAAGTAGTGACCTAGCTAAGCCAATCAAAATTCCCTCCAAGATTCAGTGCAACTCTTGAAGAACAGAGGCACCTTTATGTTCAAAATTGCTTGTGTTAGAAACAGCTTATGTTTAGAGCAGCATCTTGGCATTCACATTGGGAAAATTGGTACAGAAATAAATGTAACAATGAGGAAATCAAAGCTGAAATATGGCAGACAGAAGTAATGTTGTAATTGGAGGCCCTGTATCAGAGAAGAAGTCAGCCTCACCTGCAGGTAGGACGTATGTTTTTCATGCCATGCCCATATCCATACCTTTGTTTTACCTGGTGAGAGCTTTTGAAAACCACACATCTACAGTGGATGTATAACCACATTTTCTGTGTCCACTCAGCATGTAGACTGCTTCCACGATTTAGCTATTACAAGTTGTGCTGCTATAAACATGGGTATGCATGTGTCTCTATAAAATAATCTCTTAATATGCCAAAAAGGTACTCACAAAGGTGTAACTAGATCAAATGGAATTTCTCCTTTTAGCTTTTTAGGGCATCTCCATACTGATTTCCATAATTATTATACTAGTTTCTATCCCAATAGCAGAACAGAAGTGTACTGTGCTGACACTTCTGTGTTCCTTGCAACTCCACGTGAATTTTAAAATCAAGTTTGTCAATTTCTACAAAGAAATTACGTGGCATTCTCATAGGGATATATGGTTAAGTAGTTATATATCTTTCTGCTAATCAACCACTTTTGTTATAAATTTCCCTCTTTACCTATAATGTTATTCTTCCTTTAATGTCTGGTTTGCCTCACATTAGTATAGCCATTTCAGCTTTCCTTTGTTTGATGTTTTGACATTTTTCATTCTTTTATTTTCAATGTATTTGTGTCTTTAAAGATGGCATGTTGCCTGTGGACAACAGAGTTGGATCATTCAATCTATTCACATTTAATGTTACTTTCAATCTCAGATTTGTATCTGTCATTTATTTTTATTTTTAATATATCTCATATCTAATTTCTGTGTTCAAACTGTACCATTTTCTTTCACATAAGGTAATTTTTAATTTACCACATTCATTTCTCTGATAATTTTGTCACTGTAATTTTTGATTTTTAATGAATACTCTAAGCCTTACCTTATACATTTTAACTTCTCAGAATGAAATTCAAATTTATACTTAATTCCAGTGACATATAGATGTTATTTATATATGGCTTAATTCTCTTTGCCACTTTTTGTGCTTTTATGCATAATATCTTTAATAATCTTCTAGGCCCATCAATTCATTCTTATCATTTTACTTCCTTTTTCGGTTATTTCCTTAGCCCAGTACAGCACGCTGGTTTCACACACACATCACTTTCTTTTCATTTGTCTCTCTCTGTCTCTCTCTCTCTCTCTCTCCACATATATTTTTTGTACAATGTTTGCTTAACTAGCTTATGCAATTATCAAGTAAATTAAGAGACAGAGATGCATTTGGATGCATAGTATCTTTTATTTATAGTATCTTGTACAACTACATAAATAACTGGTACTCTTTATTTAGAAGATTAGAGTTAATGCCTGGAGTCACTTGTTTTCAGCCTGAGAAGTCTCCTTTAATATTTCCTGTAAGGCATTTTGGCTAGCAATACATTGTTTCAATTTTTATCTTGGAATGTTATTATTTCCCCTTTAATTTTGAAAGATAGCTATCCTGAAGATAGAATTTTTGGTTAATAGGTTTATTTTTCTTTGAGAATTTGAGATATGCTATTTCACTGCTTTGTGATCTTCTTTGCTTCTGCTGACAATCTTAACAATTAATCATATTAAAGCTCCTCTATAAGTGATGAATTGTTTCTTCTTGCTGCGTTTAAATTTTTCTCCTCATCTTTCTTTGACTTCTGCCTTTCTTTCTGCAGCTTGTATGTTGGTGCCCTTGCATTTATCCTATTGAGATTTCATTGACCTTCTTGTATCTAGTGTTTATTATTTCTCAGTAAGTTTGGACAGTTTTCAGCCACTATTCCTTTGAATATTGTCTTTTTTTTTCCTCCTTGGTTTGTGACAATTCCATTATACCTGTGTAGTAAGTGCCATGGTATTGCACATTTTTTCTGAATCTCTGTTCATTCTCTTTGTTCTTTTTTTCCCTTTCCTTCATTCATTCTTTCTTTCTTCCTTTCTTTTGTTTGTGAGACAGGGTTTTGCTCTATAGTCGAGGCTGGTCCTGAATTCACTATGGAGCCCAAGCTAGCCTTGGACTATTGGCAATCTGCCTGCCTCAGCCTCCCAAATGCTGGGATTACAGGCATGTGCTACCACACCCAGTTTATGTGGTCCTGGGGAATTAATCCCAGGGCCCCATGCTTGCAAGGCAAGTGCTTTAACTGCTGTGCCGTTCCTCTAGCCCCTTTATTCTTTTGATTTTATTGTTCTATCTTCAAGTTTGTTTATGATGTCTTATGCCAACTAAAACCTACTATTGTGCTCCAATAGTGAATTTTAATTTTAGTTATCATATTTTTCAACTCTGGAATTTTCATTTGAGTTTTTACATAATTTTTATTGATAGTGTTTGATTAAAAAATTGACATACCTTTATTGTTCAAACATACTCTTCTATAGGTCTCTGAATAAATTCATGCTGGCTGTTTTGAAATTTAATATTGACACTTGGTTATCCTCCCATGCAATTTCCCTTGCCATTTTTTATGTATGTATGTGTGTGTGTGTGTGTGTGTGTGTGTGTGTGTGTGTGTGTTTGTGTATGCATGTTTCAGTGCATCAGTCTTACTATTATTGGCCAATTAAAGTCAATGCCACCAGCCCAAGTCAAAGGAAGCCACTCATTGTGGTAAAATAGGAGAAAGATTTATTTAAATTAAGCCTTGGGGAAATAATGGAATTATTGTTCCGAAATTACTCATCTCTCTGGTTTGTTTCTGTGAACCAGGAACTTTTAAAGGATGTTCTGGGGCTGGGGTGGGGGGGGTATTGCAGATACAAGCTTACAACATAAATGGAAAAGTCATACTCTACTGCTAAGAAATTTACAATTTGTTGTGGACCTTTGAGTTCTGTTGACTGTCAACATCTTTATTTCCTTCTGCCTAAGGTTTCTTTATTTCATTTTCTTCTTAGACTCACATCTAGGATTGTTTTCTTTCCTTCTTTTTTGTTTTGGTTGTCAGACAGGAGTGTCTAGATATCTGGAAAAAAGCTGAAGCTTTTGACTTTTAAGTTTATAATGCTCTCCTACCCCTGAGAAGTAAGGAAGGTGATTCATTTTCAAAGTTTCTATTAAATGGTAACTGGTCATCCGCCCCCATTTTTTCTGCTTATTTCCTGGTCCTTCTGACACTTGAGAAGTTTGAGATGGTTTTATTATCTGGGCTTTGCCCTGAGCATGCACCAAAAGAACACTGGAAGGAAGAAAGTTTGGTTGGTTACCACCTTACCTCTGAAGGACCATGCGTACTCCAATTTAATACTGACAGAGTCATTCCTGGCTCTACAAATTAGGCAGACTTTAGAGGAAAAAAAAAAATTGTTGCTCTTGTAACAGCCAGTGGGAGAACAGGGGGAGGGGCTTGAGCACTAGGCACTTAGAAAGTTTGCTGTAATCATCTTGTGTGTATGGCTGTCTGGAGGACAGCAGCTTTGCATTGTTGATATTAAAGCCTCATTTGAAGTCTCCATGTCCATCCTTTAGAAATTTGGGCGGGTGGCCGTGTTTCCCACACTGTTCATAACAATACTTTCCTGATTATTTCCCTACCTCATAATTTTTGGTTGTAAATTGCACTTTTTAGATGCCACATTGTAATGAATCTGGATACTGCCTCTCCTCCTCTGAGGTGTGCTAGTTATTTCTGTATTTATTTAATAGTTGCTTTTATTTTTAATGAAGGTTGTTTTTCTTCTTATCTCCTATAGTATCAATCCTCTAATGTTCCTCAGTCAAGCAAGGTTTTCAATGTTCCTGTGCAAGATAGACCTGGACTGACGTGCTTCTCTGTTTATTTTTTCTCTGAGAACATCCTATTAATAAATTTTAATAATTGCCAGCTGATTGCTCAATTAATTTTAAAATACCCTAGTGTATACATAACTTCACCAAATGGCCAAATCAATTGTGATTCCTTCCTGCTAATTCTTCTGGGTGTCAATATTTAATATTTCTTCTAAACTGGCCAGGTGGTGCTGGCCTGTAATCCCAGCTCTCTGAGAAGCTAAAGCAGGAAGATTGCAATTTCAACCAAATCTAGGCAGCTAAACAACTTGATGAGGCTTGTCTTGAAATCAAAAATGCTAAAAGTAAACTAGAGATGTAGCTCAGTGTGTAGGCCCTGTGCTCAATCCCTAGTACTGAAAAAGCTCTTCAATTTGTAGCTGGGATGAAAGGAAACACTGCAGGGTAAGGGGAGTAGAATTTCTGCCTGGCTGAGTGAGGAGAGGACAAAGGACAGAGTCTTGTTTCAAATGCCACAGTCTCCTGTTTCTTGCTGAATTATTTACTTAAATAGATGGGTTTTCTCCTTTGTTATTCTTAATGCCATTTCTAGAAGCTTTAAATCTTCCGTGCTTTTTAAAATATAGTCTCCACTAATGTCATTGAGAAGTAGGTGAGCAAATCTCCTCTGTTGTCATAGTGAAAGTCAATCTCTCTTTTCTTGTCCTTTGCCAAGCATTTATAGCAGTTCTTTACTATCATTGCCCTTCTCATGGTTATATTTTACCATTTCTTCAGGAGGAAACCTTTCTATTAATAATGTAGACATAAGACAACAGAATTGAGTGTTCTAAAGAGCTATGCTTTGTAAAGACTGTAATGTAAGAAAAAAATTTAGTGAGTAATGCCAGTTCATTAGGAGACAATCACACTTCAGTTTTTAATTCATCAACATTTCAGATTCTTTTATACCTGATAGAACCTAAAATATCCTCCAGTGATTGCTTGCTGGTCAGAGAGGAGGAAGAGCCCCTAGATACTCAGGGAGAAGGAATGAGACCTGTGACACGTCAAGGTAGACAGTTAAATCTTGCATTCTCACGTGATTCCCTTAATCCCCACACCATGACTTATTTTCATGTGATGTGTTGCAAAAGCCTTATGGATAGTGAAACTATGGAGAGTATGAAATCCTCTCTGGATTTTCCTATTCATACATATCTTTGATAGAATTTAATTTATATCTTTACGTAGAATAAGAAGTATCATTGCAAAAACACAGCTCTCATCTCAAAGAGAATAAATAAGAGTTAGTTTGTTTTGGAGCCAAATTTGGGTGACCAAAGCCTGGGAACATGTACATTAGTATCCTGCAGTGTAACAGTTTCACAGAGTCTTACAGCTGCAGAGCAAAGGAAGGTTGTAAACAAAGGGATTTAAAAATGTGTACATATATAATTTTTTGGAGAGCACCAGGTGAGCAGCATAAAGTGAAGAAAATGACTCTGCTCTTATCTGAGCATGTTCTTAGCTTTCGGGTTGGTGGAGAGAAAGAGAGCCAGTGCTATGCATTATAAACTGATTTATCACAGGATTGTTACATTAGACTCAGGGAAGTGAAGACAACCAACATGGTCATAAAAGGGCTCAGATAACCCCTGGTAATTTGGCTATGAAACCAGCAACATTCCAGTCTTTCCATAAATCACTAAGAGTCTAACCAGTCAAATTGTAGGAGGTTTGATTTAAGTGTAGCCGCTTGCCAGAAACTTTACTTCACAGAAGTTAATAACTAATAATGTAATAGAACAATTATAACAATATATTGCAGTAAAAGTTACACGAATATGATATTTCTCTCTTCCTCTTAAAATATCATTGTATTGTACAAATTTACATTCCCAGGAAAACAGTATGGATATCTCTCGAAAGACTGGAAATAAATATCCCCTTCAATCCAGTGACACGTCTCCTGGGAATATTTCCAAAAGAGGTCAAAACAACACATAACAGAGACATATGTATACCCATGTTCATAGCAGCACAACTAACAATAGCTAAAATATGGAAGTCACCAAAATACCCATCAACAGACCAATGGATACACAAACTGTTGTATTTATACACAATGGAATACTATACTATAAAGTCCAACAGCGTAGAGGCTTTTGCAGGCAAATGGAAGAAACTTGAGAACATCATGCTTAGTGAAGTGAGTCAGAAGCAGAAGGTGAAACATTGAATGGTCTCTCTGATATGAGAAACCCAGATCACAAGTCTTGTGGAACTTAAAATGAAAAACAAAGTGAAATGGGAGGAGGGTGGGGAAGAAGGGAGAAATGGGTAGGGGGAAGAACAAAAGGAGAGTAGGAAAGTCCTTGTCACCTTGACAAGAACCATATGTGCACAAAATGCTCAACTTCATTGTAAACCTTAAATTTTGTGCTTATACATATCAATAAAATGGGGGAAAATATCATTGTATTCCATAACTTAGCTACCTCAACATGTAATATTTTCTTTCCTTATAAATTTAAAAATTTCCACATTGTGACTTAAAATCAATTAATTACTGCTATTTGGCATATCTACATTGCCATCATCACTAGTACTACACTTCAAGGACATTTTTAAGTGAAATAAGGATTACTTGAACACTAGCAAAAAAGACTAAGGATTTTATATTTTGTTGAAATTTTAGCTTTATCTCTTGTTGTGCTGTGATGGAAGCTTTGAAATCTTTGTTGATGTCTAACTAGTTGCCTAGATTGCAAACGTCTCAAAGTGTTAATTACTAATGCTTCAAACAGTGCCTAATACATAGTAACTACCAAAAATGCTTGTAGAATGAACACATAAATGAGTAAATCTCCCCTGGAAAAACTTTGGTTTCCCAGTAGTTCCCTTATTTTTGTTGTTTTCACTTTCAAAATCCAGAAACTTCTGGAAATGTTTCTGTAATATGAATTAATGATATCCATGATTAGATGTCACAGAAGACATTCTGAGAGTACTGAGAGAAGCAGCAGCACAGCCCACTTAACGGGAAGTCATTAGCTGTTGTGGGTATCTTTGTGACGATAAACTTATCTTCTAAGTACTATTTCGTGCTTTGAATTTTATTTGATCAATTCTAGTTTTTCAAGCCTGAAAATTACTGACAAACACTGGCGAGTTAGATACCACATAACAGTGGCACATGCATATGTATGTTTATAACAGAACAACTCATTTGGGAAGCAACCTGTGTGTCCAACAACAGGAGAATGGATGATGAAAATGTGAAATACACACACAATGAAACATGCTCTGCCATAAAGAAACATAAATTCGGGTAATTTGTAAGAAAATAGATAAGTCTTAAGACTGTAATAGTAGGCAAAATAAGTAAGACACAGAAGATTAAATTTTGTCTGGTTTCTCTTATATGAGAAACCCAAAATGTGGATAACTAAAAGAATAAAATGAAAGATGATCAGAAACAAGGAGATGGACTCTTTGGACATGAGAACAGGATCTTGGGAAAGGGGAGATGGGAGGGTAGAGAGGGGAAGCAAAAATGTTTAGGATGAGATGTGCATATGCACCACATCCCCAACTTAATTTTAATTATTATGTGTCATAAACACGTAATATAAGAGAAATAACTGAAAATTAGCAATACATATAATTTAAATATATTATAAATATAATATTTATTTTTATAAATAAAGAAAAATACCTGGTCATAACTGACTTGAACTTGATACCCATTTTAATAGACACATATAGAGTGAATCCTTTAGAGAGCTGGGACTATCCAGATACGTGCACACATAGAACAAATAATATACCTCCTATAAATGTTTTTGAATGAATTTGGCACAAGACTATGTTGTAGACCAGGAGTTGGGAACATCCAGCCCATGGTTCATATAAGGTCTGTGAGGTCATTTGGCCCAGCCAGCCCGATGCCTCACCAAAGAGAGGTGGTTTCAATCTTCACACTAGAGATGTTTTAATTCAGTGTTTTATTAAATACAGCAGGCTAATTTTTAAGTTTATAATCTTGTATGGTGTCATAAATACACAAAGAGCTCATGTCAAGAGAAAAGGTTCCACAACCTCAATGTCTATAATACTGTATTCATTCCATGAGGTAGGAAATGAATACTGAGCATTGAAAAGCAGAAAACTTTCCAGAAATTCACTATCATACTACTTCATTGCTTGCAAGAAAGAACTGGAGATGTGGTATTTCATTCTTATTCCAGTACCTTCTTCAATGTTGAGCACATGTGGTGCTGGGCTGACAAGTAGAGCCAATAATCTGATATGTGGTAAGAATGACAAAGCAGGTATTTTAAGTTTCTAAGCAGTTGGTTTTTTTCAAGGACAGTGGGATATCCTGAGGGACTTCTTTGTCTAAGGAATTATGGATCCAGTTCTTGGAACTTTGATAACTAATGATCAAAAAGAAGTACCAAAAAGAAACCTTCCAAAGAGGAGTTAGTAGTTGACCTTGAAGATTCTCTCTGTGTGTTTTGATAGTAACTAAAGTTGTAGGCAGATAGAGGAATTTTACAGGAAGAGGGGTCAAATTAGACCTATCAAGGGCAAATGTGATGTTTTCTAGGGGAGGAGTTAGTCCATAGCAATAAAATAGGAGTAAAATAACTGAGTAGCCTGCACATGAAATATCATCATCATAGTATCTGGTTCAAGGACACTTCGTTAAGTAAATGCTTCAGCATCCCCGCCATACCTTCCAACAGAGGGCCGAATGCAGCTTGATCATTCTTCTCTCAGTCTTAACCTCTATTTAAATTACCCCTCCGCTCAATTTTTGCTTCCCAAGGATTTGAGCTTAACTGACCGTGCCTACAAGAGGCTCTATAAAACAGGTTATAGTGAATTAAATTGTCATCTATCTTGTTTAACTAGATCTAATAATTAACCCACCTTACAGAACTTACAACCAGCCCAGGCTATATCTGATCCCAACTCTAGCTTTGAGGAAAAATGGTATGGATTTGGCTTTCTGAATCAACATGATGGAAAAGAGCCAAAACATTAGATTTTGTTCTTATCTTTATATATAATCTTACATTATACATTTATAATAAACTGTCTTCCAAACTGAAAATAATTCCCAATCTATTAGAATCCAAAAAATCCCAATCCAAAAGAATCTTTTTTTAAAAAATAACCTGCTTTTGTTTTATTGACTGTAGACTATTGTATTTTAAAATGATTTATCAGTACTGTATACATAATACGGATGTTGGCTTTTGTTACAATAGTTTGTTCTCATTTTCTAGCTACATTTTAACTTTTTCTGTTCAGGGGCAATTCCTTTCTCTGTATTCAAACTTGCCTTTAGATTTCATGGGTTTTTGTGAACATTTTGTTTCTTGGTTTCATTTCTTACTTAGAAAAGCCATCAGCACCTACCAGGTGCCCAACACAAGTTCTCTGTCTACTGTGGTTTACATGTTATCATTTGAAATTTGTAATTTTCTCATGTCAGTTTTCTCTTCTATTTTATATTTACACTTTCTTAATGTCACCTGACATTCATCTTACTGAATAAACCTCAGTGCCACTTTAAAAAAAAAAAAAAAGGAATGATGAAGCAGGACCACAGGACCTGAGTTCTGTGAAAGCATACTGGAGAAAGAATTGTAGTATAGTAACTGTAAGAAAATGCGTGAGTGGGAAGAGAGATTGGAAAGGGATGGCAGCGAATAAAAATATATCAAGCAAGTTACTACTGTGGTTTAAAAAGTAGAGCAGAGTCGCATTGAGGAACTCTGGAAGTCAGTGTAATGTGTTCACCTGAGCATTACCTCTTCTCAGAGGCAAGGAGGCTGGGCTGTTTACACACCAGTCATTAGTCACTGACCAAAGGCTGCTTCCCAGGACATGAATCCTCTGGTTCTTACATCTGCTCTGAATGGGAAGAGTGGGATCTGATTGCCAAGGAAAGTCCTAGGCAGTGGAGTTCTCAGAGCTTGTACTGTACGGGTGAGTCAGCAGGGAATGAGGAGTGGGCGCCTACAGACTCTACCGCACACAGCAAGAACAGGTTTTAGCAGCTGCCTGTGTGCTGGCATTTCAGACGACCTTGGGAGTGGACAGGTCAATTCCTTTTCTTACTAAAGCAACACGGTGATGTGCTGAAAGGCTGCTGGACCTTGGTGAGGACAGCTCAGCTCACAGTGGGAAGATGAAGAGTCATGTCAGCCCATGTGTTTGTGCTTAAGAATCGTTACCCACAATTGGGAAATACTCTGCCTTGATTTTTGACCACAGGATGTTATTGACTAATAAAAGACATTTTAGGTGCTTTTTCAGCTCTTGGTTAATCTTGTTATCTTGCTGTGGAATATAAAACTGCAAAAAAGAGGGTAAATGCCAGAATGCAGTAGCTGGGTGACTGCAGCACATCAAATTCTTAATGTATTAATCTCATACTAATTGCTTCTAAAACCAAAGACCTTATCCAAGAATTGGCGTGTAGCCAGCAGTACAATGTAAGAACCTGATTGCCAGGCAGCAGTGGGATACCTCAGTGAGACCCAGCAGGCAGTGAGACATATGCAGAGAAAGGGCCTATGTAACAGCACACTTTGGAACAGAGTGACAGTTGTGTCCAGTACACCTTGGATGCCTTTCTCCTTATTGTTACTTTTACTCTTTCTCATAGCTTCTTACAGAGTGCACAGCCTTTCAGGGAAGGGATAGTTTCTCTAGCAATGCGTAACAGCTCTGCTTCTTTTGGACTGCTCCTGTCAATGCCTCTCAGAAAGGGATCCGCCTTGGGAAGAGTAAGAGAGAAATCAGGAGACCGAGAACAAGAACAAGAGTGAGAGGGAGGAGAAAGGAGAGAGAGGGAGGGAGAGAGAGACAGAGGGAGAGGGATTCTTCTTAAAGTTCAGGTACTTGTGGATCCCAGGACTGAGGTACACTACTGTAACCAGTTAACAAAATATCCCAGGAGATAAGAACAGGGCCTCACTTACCTCAGAAATTGAAGGAGGTTCTGGAGACTGTCATCAAGGATGTGATTAGAAATCTTTCAGACTGAGTATGGTGCAAACACTAACCGGCCAATAATTCTGGAGTGTATTTATTTTATGCCCCAGCTGTGTGAGGCGCTACTGTTATTGTTGCTGGGTTTGGGAGAAGAGACAGGGATGGTAAGGGCACCTCCAAAATCTGGCACCTGCAGAGTAAACTAGCTACTCCGCATCAGCAGTTTCCCTCAGCACCAAAAACAGGCCATCAACAATTTATATAATGTTGTTGTAGGGATTAGGGAAAGGCAGTTGATACTGTTGGCTGGAAGAGCAGGCAGCTTGCTGCCCTATAAAAAGGAAAAAAAAGGCTCTCAGCAGGATGAGTTTTCTGAAATGAAAGGTTCTCCTCTAGGGACAGGAATTAGACACAAGTAGATCCCCCTGAATGAAACTGTGCTGTCGCTATGAGAATGGACTGGAAAAGCTCCTACCCACCCAAGACAGTATTTCCCCCCTTATGAGAGGAGGACTCTACAAGAAGTGCCTCCATCCTCCAACAGGTGCAGCACAAGGGGTTGGCATATTGAAAGGGGTTATATGGCTTTGACTGCCGTGTCACCATGCCCCCGTGAGGGAGCACTTTGTGCAGTGCATAAACAACACAAGTGTTCAAGGTGACTTTACTAAATCTCAAATTTACTCTTCAAGGTTACCCCACCATATCCTCTAAACTTATGTCCTTGTCCTTTTTTCATGAGCACAATGCCACCACCCATGTTAAGTATGTTAACATTTTAGACTTTACAACTTGGAAATTGATTTGACTTATCTTTTGCCGTGTATTTTACCTTTGGCGTATTTGACACAGCACAGCAGTGTAATGAAAAAGACAGCTGTCTAAATAGGTGTCTCCATGGTGAACAGAGCACTTCTTTTCAATGTCAGGTCTACAACCTTGAACCCAAGGTGGCTCTTCTGTTCCCAGAGCAGAAAGAGAAGCAGCCAGAAATGATTGTGTGCTCCTGAAGTAATTCTGCTAAGATTGTGCAGGTCAGCCTGCAGGGATCGCGTCCAGAGGGGACAGGATGATTCAGTGTTCACAACCCATTTATTTCCTGGCCATGGCAGCTGAAACTGTCAATAAGGTACTCGTTGTGGCAAGAGTTATTTTTTGACCCATTTTTTTTTTCCTGCTGGAACTGAGTCTGTCAAGGCTTCAGACAATGTATGACAACTTTTAGTTACTATGATCAGGGCTGGGTTTGGGTCATTGACTTGATTTCCACATCAGTCATCTAACATTCTACTGTACAAATTGTGCATATTTATAGCAGACTACACATCTTGGGTAATTCCAGTATCCTGAAGATTTAGGACCTCTGCTGTGAGAATTTTCAGAAATATATATTACGAGACAAACATATGACAGCCTCTGAGCAGGATAGAAAGAGAATTGGTTTTTCACTAACTACTTCACCAGTGTCCAGCAGGTCATCTCACACCCTGGAAGGCAGCTCAGTCTCTTGCAGGAGAGATGTTTTATGACACAGTGACTATAAGTCACAGTATCTTGAAGGCAGCCTTGTAATTCTCCCAGGGCATTGTAGAACAACACTGTAATTCTTACGAACTTGGAAGGGAATTGCACTCCTTGCATCAGAGTCACCCAAGTAATACAGAGTGAGGAATGGTGAGCCAGTCAGGGCCAGTGTGCGGGTCGGTGTCTTATCAGCTCTCTCTGCGACCTGAAATGGTGGAACGCCTTCTAATTTTTCTTATTTGCATTTCTTGATAGGTTACTCCATTGCACTGTTGGGATGGGGCTCCTTCGACTTGTCCCATAGATATTGCTCATCAAGCTAGACTCCCGAAATGCTATTTCAGAAATCCTTCTCTTTGTGTTACCATGTTGTTTCCCAAGTTACACTGTGGCACTGATGGTCTGCCCTCCCCACTAGCTTCATTTATAGATTCGGTGTAGTTTCTGCTGTGCAGTGATGGTACAGGTTCTGCTCCCTCTGGCCTTTGCCTTCCCCTGAGCAATCTCATCAACATACTCATGAGGCAGTCCTCATCTTCTGTGTAATGGCATACAACATAAACACAGAATTTCAGCAACACAAAGACACGTACATCTTTTGAAATTACTACAGTTAGAGTAGGAATTGGGATGGAGTGAGCCCAATCTCACTCAGGGCATTTAAGGAAAGAATAGTTCTAGTAAAATTTCTGGAAAAGTAATAGCATATTGCTGTGAATATTGCTACTTAGTGTCCTATACAAAATCTTTATAAGGAAGAGAAATCAAGTATTTTTGGAACATGGAAGCTAATTTTTATTTCAGCTATTGATTTATTTTCAAGCCACCTTAATAATAATATTTATCACCACAGCAATATCTTCATTAAATATATGCCTCTGAGTCTTCTATGTTGCAAAATAATATAATACAAGCTAAAGGGTCCTAGTCACTGAGAAATAGCAAAAATTCAGGAGTGTAGCTCAAAACCAAAAAAAAAAACAAAAACAAAAACAAAAAAAGAAAAGATTTGATGATGGCTAGTACCTTCATGTCCAGATAAAATCAGAAAACCTTCATGAATCAGGCATGTAGCACATGCCTGCAATCCCAATTATCCAGCGGGCTGAGGAAGAAGAATTTCAAGTTTCAGGCCAGCAAGAGCAACTTAGTGAGACTCTAGCATAAATAAATAAATGGGTGGACATATAGTTCAATGGCAGTCAGCCTCTGTGTTCAGTGTACAGTACAATAAAAAAGATTTTTTGCTCAATTTACATTATTTTAAAGCTATATTTCTGTATCTACTTGCTTTTATTCTCTATTTTTTAAAAAGCAGTCGATATTAGAGATTTGGCAGAGAAGGAAGATGGCCAGGGAAAGACTGGAGATCAAGGAATTTGAGAACCTAGGGGAACTAAATGGATTCTCGGCAAATGCAAACTTCTGTGAAGCTCTTTAACAATTGTCTTACTCATTTTTTCTGTCTGTGCAACACAATACCCAACACTCATAAGTTAATGAAGAGGTGCTTATTTTAGCTCAGTATCAGATGTCTCCGTCTTTGCATGGTCAGCTGGCAGTGGGGGGAGGGCATGCTGGAATGGCCTGGAAGAGGATAGCTGTTCAATTCATCATGGCTAGGCAGCAAGAGACAAGGAGGAGCCAGGTCAAGGATACATCCTTGAAAGTCATTGCCCCAGTGACCAGTCCCTTCACCCAGTCACCGCCTTCTAATAGCACAAGAAATCATCAGAGGATAGTCCACTGGTGTGCATAGCTCCACCATGATCTAATCACCTTTCAAACACATGAATTTTGGGGGGAATATTTTAAATTTAAACCGTGATAATAACTTATTAAATAAACTTCCTGTCTCTGAGACCCATAATGAAACTAATTGATATGAACACAAGTATGCACAATGGAAGTAATTGTACTATTGCTAATGCATAAATATGAATAATGAATATAGCAGGCAGGAAACCAGGTACATAGTTAGCAGATAAGCCCAGAATGCTGCTGTGTAGTTGTACTGTTTCTTTTGTCTTCTAGTCCCCATTGTTTACTTCATAACTCATAATTACTAATTTGTTACTAAGATAGATACAAATTTAGAGATTTGCAGAAGTTTCAGATCTCAAACTACGTACATTGGGAATGTTAAAATTGTAATTAATTTTATTTTTTCCCTTCGTGAGCACATTTTCAACAATCTCCTGAGCACATCTACGTACACTGGCCATGAAACTTTCAAATTCTCCTTTTCCAAATATGATTTTTGTCTGTTTCTGTTTCTCAGTCTGTAAGTAAGGAGTAAAAGCTCTTTTTTCACCTGTCAAATCTAATCAGTAAAAAATGTCCTGCCAATTCTACCAGTCAAGACATTTCTATAGGGCATGTCATAGTGTTATGCTGCAGTCCTACTTTAGCATTATGTATGCTATGTTTTGAACCAACCCTTGCCCTGAACACAGAACTTGCTCACCCACACCGCATATCACTGATCTGTAATGGGCCCATATGGGGTGGGAATGAGACTTTTGGAATGCTTAATTGAATAACTCAGAAAATCCCCTCTGGAGAAACAGATATAACATTGGATAAAATTTTCAGGAAAAAAAAAACACACATAAAGGTATTGGAAATTGACAAACACATACGAGAAATTGTGAAACAGTTATTTTAGAACATTTCCTAAATGGCCAAAAGAACAGTAAGAATCTGGCTTTTTAGCCAGGGGCTGTTTTCATAATACGCTCCATCTCTATCCACCCCTTCGTCTATGCTGGTCCTCTTGTAGCAAAGGAATCCAATTTCCTTGAGATCAAATCATCTCTGCCTATGATAATGCTACTTGAAAAAAATGGGTTGCTATTTCAGACCTGCTGCTAAATATTTTGAGATCCTTGAACAGGAAGTAAGGGGAAGGACAGGCTATAGACAATATGCATGAGGAGTGGAGGTATAGGTAATATTTACTAGGTATCTAGTATGAAGGAGAAGAATTTGAGGTTTTAGACCAGCAAGACTAACCTAGTGAGATGCTGAAATTAAGTAAATACATACATACATATGTAAATAAAGGCTGGAGGTGTAGTTCAAAAGGTAGTTCTAAAAGGAAATGATACATAAGCAGTGATTTTGTTTAAAAACACACACATTCTTAAATGTGTTTTAGTTTTGTCAAGTTTGATTTTGATCTCACTTAGATGATTTATTTAATTTCTGAGTGACTTCATAGTCCATTGGAAAGATACTTAAAAGTATTGCCTTTGAAAAATGTGTAAATCGATCGTGGAAACATTATTCATTCATTTGTTTATTTCATTCAGAAATATGTAATAGTGAGCTGGGACCATAGCTCAGCTATTAGACTGCTTGCTTAGTATTCACAAGGCCCCGGGTTCAATCCCACAGCATCACATAAGCTAAGCGTGGTAGAAGCCAGTACTCAGAAGGCTGAGGCAAGAAGATTTCCATGAGTTTGAGATCAGCTTGGGCTATATAGTGAGTTCAAGACCATCCTGGACAATCAGAATGAGACCCTGTTTAAAAAAAAAAAACAAATATATAATAGCACATATTGTGTTCTCTCACTATATCACTATATAGGAAGTAGAAGATATATCAGTGTGGAAAACAGATAAATACTTTCAATGATCAAGTGGGAGTAATAGATAACAAACAAGAAAAAAAGAATATACACATTAGAAGATCATATGAACTATTTAAAATTACAATAAGATGAATATTTCAAAAATGCAATTTACTAGTAGAATATTTGAGATATAGTAAGATCAAAAATAGGAAGATGACTCTCATTTTCAAGATAGTTTATTATACTGTGTATGGTAGTACACTCTGGAAGTCTGAGACCTAAGGGTTGTAAGTTAAAGCACAGTTTGGACAACATAGCAATCTGGCAAGATCCTGTCCCAAAATAAAATATAAACTAAGCTGGGGAGGTAACTCACTGTGAAGGTTCTGAGTTAAATCCACAGTACCACAAAATTGATAGTTTATTGGTTCTAGACACGTAACTCAGTGATTAGAGCTCTTGCCTAGAAAACATAAGACCCTAGGTTTGATTCTTCAGTACCATATAATACCTGGGCATGGCAGCACATGCCTGTCATCCCAGTACTTGGGGAGGTTGAGGAAGTATTGATTGCTATGGCTTTAAGGCCATCTTGAGCTACATAATTGAGTTCAGGACCACTCTGTACTACAGAGTGGGACCCTGTCTCAAAAACAAACAAACAAAAAACCATAAAAACAAATCAATGGGATTATGGGTGTGAGCCACCACACTCAGTTTATATGGTGCTGGGGAATTGAACTTGGGTACTTAGTACTTGGTTTACTTCTTGCTAGGCAAGCCAAGATCCGTTTTGAAGCAGAAGAGTAAGATAGGGAACTGTGTACCAGATTCTTTATTGTTGTTTCTGGAGAAAGTAATGAACAAAGAGATGGAAGCACATTTAGAATTGGTTAGTCTGAATACTTTCCCTGAGAACTGCATTATCAGTACTGTCCCTAATTGTCTTGTACCAAGCTTGAGAATGGTCGGGAAAGCACAATAGTAACCCCAGAGTATGATGGCCTGTCAAAAGAGACATGAGGAATGCAGGTTCTACACCACTTGGTATGTATTTTAATGTACTCTCACAGTTGAATGGCTGGCTGTCTCCAGATGATGACTATGCCAGATAAAGGCAGGCCTTGCAGGACCAACAAAGCCCTGATATTAAAATATTACACTACATAAAATAAAAGACATGACTAATACAGTAAGGAAAACTGGGACTTCATATGCTGGTCAAAGATGCATCTTCTATATGAGATGATAGATATGTTAATTTGCTTCATTTTACTAACGATTGCTATTGAAATGCATCTCATAAAATTGTTGTGAACCTCAAATATATATAATAAACTTTAATGATAATTAGAAAAAGAAGCAGAGTCCATGCTAACCCACAAATGTGAGTGAATATCCAGAAGTCATAGATTCTGTACCCACTTGTCATTTAACCAGGTGCTGTGGTGTGAATTACAGCCTTCAGCTGAAAAGCAGCATCCTTGCCAAAAGGAAAAAAAAATGTAAATTGAGCTACAGAGATTTGCCAGAGCAGGTGGCATTGGCCTGTAATCCCAGCACCCTAGAGTTCAGTTTCAGCCTGGGAAACGTTTCCTAGCGATTTGGTGAGTTCCTGCCTCGAAATCAATCAATCACCAATTAATCAATAAAAAATGGACTTAGAATATAGCTCAGTGTAAAGGCCCCGAGTTCAGTCTTTGGTGCTGGAAAGGTTAATTCATAGGAAAAAGGCATTTTAGACTGAAGGAGCAGCCAGGGCCACATTTCTGCTGCAGAAATTTAGCTTGGGATGTTTGAGGAGGACGTAGTAGTTCGACCAAACTGAGCAGAGAAGATACTATTGGGAAATGAGAAATGCAGTTAGAAAGGGACCACATTATGTAAGACCTGGTTAAATTTTTAAATGTTTAACACTCTCAGAACTGTGAAGCCACTGACAGGTTTCATGTAGGGAAATGATTTAACTCAATGGAATTGTGAGATGACCATTCTGTCTTGCACCTAAGTCTGCACTGTAGGGGAGCAAGGGTGGAATCGAGGCTAAGAGCCGGAGCTGCCACAGTAGTCTGGGAGAGAAGTAACGGTGACAAGGAATGGGGTCATTGAAGTGGAAGTAAGAACTCAGTAGACTCTGGCTATGTTTTGTAAGTAGTTTCTTGGCAGATTAGTAAAGGGATAAGAGAAAAAGGGAAATTCAAGACAATACCAAAGAACTTGGGGATTCTGGATGAATAGCTCAGTAGTTAAAAGTGCTTGCCTAGCAAGAGTGATGCACTGGGTTCAATTACTCAGTACCGTATAACAAGGCCGTGGTGGTACATGCATGTAAATCCCCGCACTAGGGAGGCTGAGGCAGAAGAATTGCCATGTGTTTGAGTCCAGAATACAGAGTGAGACTCTGCCTCAAAAATAAGCAAAGTAGACTTTGATATGAGCAAATGGAAGGATAGATTTGGTGTTAATTGAAATGGTGTAAAGGTAGGTCTATAGGGAAATACTAGAAATTTTGCTTTGGACTTGCTATGCTTAAGCATTCTGTAATATACTCCCATTCATCAAGTGGGCAGTTGGATTAAGAATTCATTGTAATGTCGGTAGATTTCAGAATTCATGTTGAATTTATATCAGCAAGGGAATGACTGGAGAGACAAGAGGTCTTGAGACTGATCCGAAGGGCCCTCCAATGTTACAAAGGTCAGAGAGAAGAATAGGAAACAGTAAGTGGACTTGAGAATGAAATTCTGAGGATAATAATGAACAAAAACTTTCAGAAAATATTTTCACAAGAAAGAAATGATCAGCTATAATAAAAGATGATGATACTTCAGATAGGATAAAGATTAAATTAGCCATAAGCTTTAGCAGCATGGGAGCTGTAGTCACTGGTGGGGTTATTTTGGATTTTAAGTTTGTCAGTTATCTCATTTATATAGATATAAAAAGTCATGCATAGATGGCGATAAGACAAAAGTACATAGTGGATAATTAAAAGTGCTCATTTTTGAAAGCTGTTCTGTTTTCAGAAAATCCAGCTGTGTTTAATATATTCTGATAGTGATAATATATTCAGGAGTTTCTTAGGTGGTCTGTATTTTATATATCATGTGTTGAATATAATGAAGAAAATAAATTCAGTCTTGACAGTATGAGCCCTAGGAGACTGACAAAAAAGCCACTTAATAGTTTGACCTTGTTGAAATGTTTTCTGTATTTTTGCCTTTACTAAGCCAATAGTTGACAAAAGGACAAGCCCAGCAGTAGATTAGTGGATAAATAAAGTGTATGTAAGGTGGGCACATAATATGTGTGGGATATCGAAAAATTTGGACGTGTATAATGGTGGTACTTATAAAACTAGGAGAGTATACTGTATGACACTGAATTGTATACTTCAGTTATCTATTAAAGTCCAGTGCTTCATTAGTAGTTTTCTTAATGGTTTTAAAACATTCTAATGGGTGAGCGACTTTGAGAATAAATTAATCTGCCAATGTAAAGAATTATGCCTTGACAAAATATTCCTCAAAATCTCCTTTACTCCAGAGTAAAGGAACTTTCCATGACTTGAGGTTAGAATGTAAAGCAGCTTTCCAAATTTTATGCATGCATTGAGAATGAACTTTAAATTTGTCTTCCATCTCCAAGTGCCATCGTAGGCGACACTTGGGCATCTGAAGTCCTTTTGCTCATTCGTGACTCTTGATGGAAAATGACTCGGTGATGGAATGTGATATTTGTGGAGCCACCTGTTTGGCAATGTTCATGTCACCACCGTAACTTTTTTTAACCATATTCTGGCTGTTGTGGATAAAGACTTTTCTTTTTCTCCTATAGCCTCATGGAAATAAAAGTGCAAGTGTCAATTCATGATAAATTCAGTGTTAATAAAAGTCCACCAGGAAAAGTGATTTTCTGGTTACATAGAAGACCATTCTGTCCCTTGTAATTTATTATTTTTTAACATTGAATCTATTTATGCAGAAGCACCACAAACTAACTGTGCATCACTCTTACTGCAGATGTCATTAATCATGTAATGTGACAACTTGAAATTCAACCTATACAACTTGGCCTTGAGACTGAGGACAGGGTGTTTCTTTCTGTTCGATTCACATAGAAAGTCTGTAGGGACATGGAGAGCCAGTTTGATGGTTCAATAATATAATACATTTTTCCATTGCAAACCCTTTTTCATTAGCAATCAATTTTTAAAATTCCATAATGTCCTCTCTTTCACCCATTTGTATTTTCAA
This sequence comes from Ctenodactylus gundi, assembly GCA_004027205.1. Classification (NCBI taxonomy): domain Eukaryota; kingdom Metazoa; phylum Chordata; class Mammalia; order Rodentia; family Ctenodactylidae; genus Ctenodactylus; species Ctenodactylus gundi. Next base: position 29,028 of record PVKB01003132.1, on the reverse strand, counting down.
CCAGGTATGATTTGTGGGCTTCATTTCTATGATAAGGAGGGAAAAATAGGCACTGGCTTAAAAAGAAATGCTCCAAGTATTTATTTTCATCCTGAATAATATTATTGATGATAACAACTTTATGAGCCATTGTGTAATCTTACAATTGGGAAATTAAATGAAACGCATATGTGCCTTCCCTGTTTCTTTTATCTCATGCATCTAATTACAATTTCAGGCAGAGGACACTCACTATATGAAAGTTAAATATAGTGTATGTAATTTCCATAACTGGCAACTGGAAATAATTCACTTGAGGTTAATTATATAGGAAACTGGGTCTGGAGAAGTAGCTCAGAGGCTAAAGCATTTGCCTAGCAAGCACAAGTCCCTGAAATTGATTCCCCAGCACCACTTAAGGTAGGCATGGTGGTGCATGCCAGCAATCCCAGCACTCAGGAGGCAGAGGCAGGAGGATTGTCATGAGCTGGAAGCCAGCCTGGTCTTCATAGTGAGTTCGGGATCAGCCTAGACTGTGAGACTTCTCAAAAAATTAATTATATAGAAAGATAAACATGTAATATTTTTGAAGGAATAAAAATACCTAGTCGGAGGATTTTCTTTAGGTACTATGAACCATGACAGAGGCCATGAAATTTGTTATTAGTATAACAAGACATTACCAAATGGGAAGGGTTTGTATTCTTTTTCCCCATTTTACTGATATGTATATAGGCAATACATAATGTTTACATCGATCTTGAGTATTTTGTGCATATACATATCTCAGCAAAATTACAAATCTTTCCCTTCTCCCTTTTTGATCCTGTCACCCTCTCCCCACTAGTTTCCATTATTCCGCCCAATTAATTCTATGGAATGACTGTCATCTGGTATTCTTATATTAGAGAAATCATTTGATATTTAACTTTCATCTGCCTCACTTCACTGAGCATGACAGTCTCTAATTGCATCCATTTACCTACGAAACCATCCAACCTATCTATCTTTATAGATGAGTAGTATTCCGTTGTGTATATATACCACAATTTATGTGTTTATTACTCTGTTGATGGGTATCTTTGTGTCATGCATATTTTAGCTATTGATAGTTGTGCTGCTATGAGCATGAGTATACATGTATCTCTGTTATATGATTTTTAAAAGTATTTTGGAAAAATTCCGAGAAGAGTATTTGCAGAACTATGAAAATTAAAAGCAGCATCTTCCATAAAACCACTACTGGTCACCTGTGTATTTCAGGAATGATGTGTTCCACTCAGTGGAGACAAGTCTATCTCCAAGATAAGTAAAACTAATCGAACATTTGGTAGGTGGCAGTCAGCATAATCAAGTCTTTTGCTTCTCTTGGTTCAAATTAGAAAAAAAAATAACTCAAATTTTACTATGGCATAATTCTCTAATAGTACCCATCTCTTTCACAAGTAAAAGGCTGAATCAAATAATATTACCTGCTATTCTGACACATTACCCTGAATCCACTTTATAGTTTCGAATTTGAATAACTGAAGGTCACATAGCATTTGAGTGTCTTGGACTTTGCTCTGATGTGAGTATTCTGACACTCATGGCTCCTTTAAGATATCTTATAGCTGAGCTGGCCTCCAGCAACCACCCAGCTGAGAGCCAAGCTTACACCATTGGAGACAATTCTGCAGCTCCATTTGCCTGAAGCACAAATGGTCTTCACATTTATTCTGTGAAGAGACTGTGCAAATCATTCTTTTCAGAATTAGAATGACCATTAACTCAATCTTTCTTAGTTGTTAAACTATCAGTTTTTTATCTTAAGATCATTCCTTAGGATTTTCAAACAGCTTAACAACTGAGAAAAGATGTATAGAGAGCAGAACTCTTCAGTATGATAGATTTACACGAGATCTTGGGTGAAGTCTTCTTTGTGTGTAAACTCCATATATGTCTAGGTTTTTATTATGATTGTGTGATATCACAATATAGAACCTTTAAAATTTTTAAATAATAATACTTGATGTTTTTCTTTATGCCATTTTATCCATCCTGTTTGCTTTTTAGATAAGGGATTGGCATCACACTATATATCTGAATGTCTTGGGTTAAATAAATATTGGTAATGCATTTATAGGGAAACATATCGCATGTTTTAAGTAGTTAGTATATGCACTAGATGATTCCCTTGAGTGTTATTATAACTAAAAGTTTTCAGCAAAAAGTCCTTTTGCTTTGAAGAAAATATTAGGAAAATATTCTGTATTGCCTATCTTTACTATATCCAAGTTTAATATTTCCAAATTTATATCTTGTTTACATACATCTAAAAATTTCAACTTCAGCTACATATGAATTAGAATATTTCTACAAATTATTCCCAATTATGAACTATTATATTGAAGCCTTTTAGTTCCCATTCTACTAATGATATTAATCGTATTTAATTTACTATGTCAGGCATATCATAATATTTTTACATAAATCCTACCTATCCTTATTGGGTACTTACTATTCTCGCTTCATTTTGTAGAATTACCTTCGATCTTTAAAAGACTGTGGAACTTGCCAAAGTGACGCGTTTTGGAAATGGCAAAGGAGAGCCTTGCTCTGAAAAAAATGACTTAGGTACTAATCTGTACGTCAGTAAGGTCTCCGGAGGAGAGCCAAGCAAAGCCTCCTACCCTCAGTAACCTACTTCTTCCAAATAGGGCCCACCTCCTAACTTTTCACCCATAGGTAAGATAGCCTTTGTTAAAACAGAAATGCCACAGAAATGAAATCAAGCATATGTGAAATTTTTCTATAAACTGCCAGAAAGCAGGATTATCACTAAACACAGCACTTTGATTGTACAGTAATTTTTGTAAAGTCCTTGGGGTTATAAAACACAATAAGAAGTAGTAATAAATAGTAATGGTAAAAACAATAGACTTCTTATACACATCATTTAGAATTTTTCCTTCAGCCCCAAATTGAGAAACAAAAACTTCCATTGTTAGTTGTTATTTCACACTCACTACTTAGGAAGGCACGTTTTCCTAGAGAGGTTTGTCTGGTTTTTTTCTTTGTTTATGTTTAAGGTGTTGACACTGGAAACTTTATAGCCCACCTAAAATTTTCAGCCCAACTTTTTCTACTGGGGCCCATGATAAAGCCAGGCAGTTCAAATAGCTGACAGCATCCATGTGCTCGCCTCCAAAGAGATTGTTCACAACCAAACCCCAAAGTTGAGCCAAGAAGGAGTGCAGTCTCAGCTCTTGACACTTCATTTTTATCATTAAGGAAAATAGAAATCACATGACTTATGTTGGAAGGTGTTTGAAGCACATTGGACCACGTTTCTGTGAAAATTTCATATTAAAATTTGTAAGCAGAACTGGATTCAGCTTCAGTAAAATATTAAAAGTGGGGGGAAAGTTGAAGTAAGTAGAATAACTAGGCACAGGGTTTGATTTCTGAGAAGTCTTGTGTCTTTCTACGGGAAGTAAAATGATTGTGCTATTATTACTGTGAGACGAATGAACTAATGGCATCTTTTTGCACGGGGTGTGACTGGGATCACGAAGATACGAAGATGTAGTGCAACAGATCTCCTTAGCCTCAGAGTTTCAGACTTCTTGTTGAAGATGTACTGGTAAAATAAAAACATCCTGCACTAAATTTAAAATAGAGCCGTATTTTGAATGGAACACTCTTCCTGTCTTCCTTTCCAACTTTCCTGACTGTCTAAAAGAATAATATTTTTGTTTGTGTCATACAACAATGATTAATTGCTCCTTACCAAAGAAATGGAAGAGAAATTGTATGACTCTCAGACTTTGCAAATCTAGCTGTGCTCATAAACTCAGAGGGAGCTCAGAAGATGTCTAAGAATAACCCAGGATCCTGGCGTCAACAGTTTGCAATCATAAATCTTGATAGGGTTCTCTGTTCAGTTGCTTTCACTATATTATTGCCTGTTGCCAGGGCTAGCAAAATTCTCCTGTGCAGTCACCTTATGTGGCCATGACAGTGCTTACATTTCTCAATTTTGTAAGTATAAGAATGGGAAGCAAAATAACTGGTGAAACTAATTCCCATCTCTACCTCTATTCCACCTGCTTTTGTTTCCTATTTTCACGACTACAGCAAAGATGGCGGACAAAAACTGGAAACACCATGGTTGCCAAGCATTTTAGGCAGAGCATTAGAAATTAGATTGACTCAACTAACTTAATTATGGCATGATATGCAACCCAGGGCAAATTGGAGCCCAGTTTAAATAAATGACTGTCTTTCCATCTGTAATTGGTATGTCAATATGGGTTATTAGCAATAAAGAACCACAGTCTTGGGACAGATGTAATTCACATATCCTACTCATAATGTAACATACATAATGAGGCTCAGATGCCAAATTCTCTTCATTCTCATTCTCTTAGCTGCCAATGCAGGTGGTGTTTACCCCAAATACATTTCCCCCTAGGATTACCATAATTAGTACTTACACAGGAAAAAAAAAATTCTTACTTGGCTTAGATTAATATTGCCAGTGAGAAGGTCTGTTTTGTCCGGGATTTATGTTCTTTTCTAGTGTAATACTGGCATTTGGATGAAGCCTAGAGTTCCCCTATGATGAGCAAGCTTTTCCCCAGTGCCAGTGCTGAGCCAGTTTTCGCTTCTAATTCAGTCCAGGGAGACCCAGATCTGAGTTGAGTATTTGTATGTGTGCGTCATGTTGAACCTTTCAAGCTTCCATTGTTCCTCTCTGCTGCCTTCTTCGCTCTCCTTCCCCTTGGCGGTGATACCTCCTATAAGAATCCAAGGCCTTCTTCCTTCAGTCATTGCATTCCTGTATTATGAAAGTGTTTAAGATTTTCCTTGTTAGTAAAACTGGCCTAATAGAAAATTGTCTAGTGCTCGATTTTTATTTTATTTGATCTTCCAAAATATATTGAAAAATTTTAAGAAGTAAATGAAACCTTCCTAAAACCTTTATCATTAAAATAAAAGAATATAGCAGATTCAATCATTAATTCAAATACCCCCCCCACCCTTTTGAGGCATGGTGTCTCTCTGTAGCCCAGGCTGTCCTTTGACTCAAAACAATTCTCCTGCCTCAGCCCCCCTGGTTCTGGGTTTAAAAGCATGTGCGCCAAGCCTGCTTTATGTGATGCTGGGGAATCGAACTCAGACTCAGGGCCCTGCTCTGGCAAGGTAATCGCTTTAACCTCTGTGCCCCCAGATGAAATCTTCTGTGTCTGATGAGTCCCAATGGAGCTACCTCGTACTTTCATTGTGCAAACTCCATTGATTCTATTTTCCAAATAAGGAGCTGTGTCCACTGCAGTTAGGAATGAAGTCGCAGTCACTAGGAAACATTAAGAAACTTTAGAAATAAGTAATTCTATGCTTTTTTTTTCTGGCTAAGGATGCACGGCCTTTTTTCTGTGTTTTCATCTTATCTGGTTTCTAAGGAGACTGATGGCCCTAAAGAGACTCTGAACTCTAACAGTCTTTCAAACTATTTTTTCTCCTTCTGGACATTGAAGCTGAGCCGCTGGGTTCAGATCACCTAAATCTGAATCTTCATTTCTGCTTTTCTTTTACTCCATGCCCATGTCATATCCAAGTCACCTAACTGTTTTGACTTTTGGATTTTCACTGTAAAATAAGAATGGCTTCACTTAAGAACTGAATGACAATCAAGATGAGATAAGCTTTGTAACCACAGCAAGCAGAAGTGCTCAGTAACTATTAATTGTGGTTATAGTTTACTTCTGTGTAGAGGAGGTGTAGATTTCACTCCATAGGTGGCCAAATATGTTGGAGAAACATTACAATGGAGTCATCAATCTCTAAAGAGAAACAAGGGAATGATAAAATATAGTAAGTAAATAAAAAACAGATTTTGAAGAATCCTGATAATATGTTTTATAATGAGAATTTCTGTAGCCTCTCAGGATCTATATAAGTTAAATGCTCCCTTGTCACTTTAGACAGTGAACAATTACTTATAATCTCTATTTTCAATGGCTTTTCTATTTAAGTCTGACACAGTAGATCAGTTTAAGAATAATTAGCTAATCAAATGTTGTTTAATTATTTAGTTACTAAATGACCTTATGAAGATCTTAATCAGTGATGGAGACTTTCAGCATGCTTCCTAGGATCTGATTGATTAGAAAAGGAAAACAATCTTAAGCTATTTCTTTACTAGTGCCAGGTTTGCTAAAATATCTCCTCCTCATTTATGATGTGAAAACTAATCCTACAGCCAGTCTTAGAATGGTGATAGTCAGTGGTCAAGTAAGATGTGAATTACAATCATAGAACTGATGTTATTTATACTAGCAAAAATAGAGAAAAATAAAAATCAAAATGTAACAACAACCAAATTAAGCAAGCTGAACAATGCTAAAACTATATAAATAGTTAGCAGTGTTATCTGTTCGATAAATGTATGCCATCTGTGCCAGGCATTATGTTAGGGATTGGAATAAAAATGAAAAGGATTAATTAACAAACATCTTTGAAAAGGTTCTCCAAGTTACTTGCCAAATGCTTGCCTGCTGGGCTAGACCAGAATGTGAGGACATAGTTCTCTGTCTCTGAAGTCCTTTTTTTTCCCGCATAAACCAAGTTGTCTACCTTAGCAGTCACTGTTGATCTCAGATCCTTTCTCCTAACTTTGAGCTCGGCACCTAGCATCCACGTGACTTGCTACTAAATGTTTTCATCTTTGCTGTGGAAAGGTTGCTCTTGAATACTGCAGTCTCCTTGCCTGGATAGAGAGTAACAGGTATCTGGGAGTAGTACCCTCCTTGTTCTCCCAGAATCCCACAGACCAGACTTACACATAGCCGATGACTGACTGGTATGGAAACCAACTTTCTTTGCTACAGGAAAGGCAAACTCTGAACTGTGACTTATTCTCCGAAGATCCCCATAGTGTCAGGCTGAGACCTTGCCTGAAACTGCTTGGCTTCTTTGTCTGTACTATTTTGTTGCCTTTAATCTCTTATGGTCTTATCCCAGGCATATTCTGTAACAACTCACTGTCATACAGATATTCTTTCCGGGTTTGCTTCTGGGAGATTCTGACTTAAAATATTTATATTATGAAATTTGTTTTTATTTTTATTATGAGATCATATAAAATGATTTTAAACACAGGGTACTGGAATATGTCTTAAGTGATTTTCAGTTCACATGAATCTGGAGTTAAAATTAATCATTTCAGATAATTATTTAATCAGCAAAATGTGAATATAGCTTTTATAATAACCTTAGGTAAGTCATTGTATTTATTTGGACATCAGCTTGCTATGGACCAAAAATGTATATCCTCACCAAATTTATATGTTGAAATCCTAACACACAATGAGGTAGTATTGAAGGTTGGGCTTTTGGAGAGTGCTTAGATCATAAGGGTAGAACCCCCGTAAGTGGAATTAGTGCCTGCACAAAATTGCCCCGAGGAACTTTCTTGGCCCTTCCACCACAAGAACACATGGAAAAGGCACCTTTCTATGAACCAGCTAATGAGTGCTCGCTAAACATTCAATGTGTTAGCATCTTGATCTCAAATTTACAGTTTCTAGAAGTGTAAAAAATAAATTTTGTTTTATATAAATCATCCAGTGATTAAGATGCAGTATGTATATGTACCAATTCCCCAAGTTGAATGCAATTATTATAACAAGCATCTATTAAAGAAAATAATAATGGTGAGAAAAAAAAAAACATCCGAGGACTCTCACGATTTTTTTTTTAAGAGTGGCCTGACTGGACTAAGACAAAGCTTTTTCTTTTGGAAGATGTGTATCAGTTAGTCAGGTGTTTTCTAAGGCCCTATAGCTTCTACAATTCACTGAGTTATGAAACATCTTAGCTTGTAATTATGTTTATTTATCATTATGGTGAAATTTGTGCCTTGGAGGTAACTAATATGGTGCTACTCAGTCACTAATTTGTTTAAAAACAGTTGTTGATTGGTAAATATGACATTTAGCAACCTTTCTGCCTTAGAAGGTATCTTTATAAATGTATATAGCAAGGCATAAATAATCTAATGAAATTAAAAACAGTAGTTGGTTTTTAGCATGTGCATATTAACTTTAGTAATATAACTCAAATGATTTATGACAGAATAATAAAAATTTAACAAGTTGTATGAACAGCATCCACATTTTGACCTTTTACCTTAATCTGTGTAAAGAAGAAAAATTAATTTAATGCATTGATTTTTGATGGAATAATTTCCAATAACAATTGTCAAGTTATAGTTTTATAAAACAGTGAATGTATTAAGGTAACTACAGTTGGAAAGTTATTTGTTCCATTTACAAAAATAAATATTTCTATTTCAGCTTTCTGATTTAATATGCATCATGGTGGTTGTCAATTTTATGTGTTTAATATGTTATTTTCAGTATAAGTCCGAACTTTGCCCATGTTAAAATATCTTTGCTTTAAAATTAATCATAGCCTAGCTTCAAATACTGGAAAAATAAAAAAGAAAACATTAAAATTATGGTTGACATTAGGCCATGTAGTTCACGAAGATTCTCTGTCTTCAAATAACCAAGCACATACAAACAAAGAAGTGAAACGTGTTTTATGTGATAATATAGTGCATAACAGTGGATAAAAGGAACAAAGTACAAGTATAAAGGGTGTATTCTGCTTTAATCTCATACGCTCCTTTCAGAGAAAGAATTTAAATAAATAAAATAAATCTAATGGGCTATGAAACTTTTCTTTAGTGAAGTGCATCAGACAATGAAACTGCCCAAAGATAAATAAAACAAGCTCTCAAAGGGCAAATAGAAAATACCTCATTGTACCTCATTGTTGGAGTTTTGGGCCATTGGACATTAAGACCAATTTACTATGTTTTGTTTATACTTTATAATACACTGCTAAATATTTTATATCTATGTTCAGTGTAACTTTGTATTAAATAGGAAATGGAAATCCATAGTCATCAGCATATAATAGACAGAAAAATATAGGGTAGAAGTGCTCAACTTTTTTTTTCATTTCTCATCTCTCTTGTAACCAGTGGTAAGAATGCTGTACAAATTTTCATGGCCCATACCTGACACATTAATCGTGTATGCCAACAGAAGAATCTATGTTGCTTTCTAAATAAAAGACAAAATGGTAATTTTACATACAAACGCGATAAAATCTAGAAATGTGGACAATATAAACAATGCCCTTGAGTCCATCTCTAATATTCAGATATAAAATGTGATATTATATCTCTTTCAAAAAATTTAGGGTCATTCTGAAAATTGATATAAAATATTCCTCAAAAAGTATTATTATTTTAAGGATAAAGCAGATAACAAAACTGTATATACTTTAATATCACATATATAAATCAAATACATGTTTGTGTTTGTATGTAATTAACTCATAACTTTATATAATGGTACAGGGGACAGAAAGGATTGAAGAGAAAGCAATAGAGAATTTTACATTGACTGCATGGCTTGAAATGTTTACATAAAGACATAATCTTAGAGCACCATTTTATTATTTTAATTATGATCAGTAATAAAATCCCTTCAAAACGCCTCAAGGGCTCTCAAATTAGCTTCTGAACTCTAGTTAAAGAGTGTGGACATGTCCTGAAAAACAGTCCACATAGTGTTACTAGCTCATTACGCCTTCTCTCGCTTGCTGAATTTGTGAAACACCAGTGGGTAAGTGTGCTGTGGCTGTTTGATAAACTATGGTACCACCAGATGGTGTCTGAAATCGAGGGGTATTAATCTGTTCATGCTGATAAAACAAAAAACTGAATACTTTATAAATAACAAATCTATCATCTCTCATAGCACTAGAGGATGTTGAGTCTAAGACGTAGGTACCAACAGATTTGGCATCTGATTAGGGCCCATTTCTTTGTTAAATAATAGCTATCTTTTTATCGATAACATCATGTAATAGTAGTACATAAATATCCATATTTATAGCAGCAGAATTCATAGTACTTGAATCATAGAAGTAGCAGTATATCCATCAACCGATAACTGAATAAGGAAAATGTGGCATAGATACACAATGGGTAAAACTGTGCTATAAAGGAAGATAAATTTGAATCATTTATAGGAAAATGAGTGCACCTTGAGACCATTATGCTTAGCAAAAAATGAATCAGACACAGAAGGTTGAAAATTGCATGGTTTCTCAAATCTGAGAAACCCAACATATAAATGAATAAAAATGGAAAATAAAAGAGTGATAGTAGGGCACAGGGAGAGAGAATACGGGAGAGAGAATTTCTGGTGTGGGAAGGAGAATGTGGGGAGGAGGGTGTGAGGGGGTGGGAAAGAGAGAAAGAAGTAAAAATATCAAGATGTGATATGTATATGCACAAATTGTTCCACTTCAGTGTAATTGTGATGGGACACAAATATATATTAGCAAACAGCATAGTTGTGGAAAATGTGTCCATACTTGTCATACTTCTTGGTCTCTTTGGTAAAAAGTAATAATCCCATTGATGAAGTCTGTTTCTCATGACCCAGTGTCATTGAAGAGCCCTCGTGCCCTTATCTTGAGTATCAGGACTTCCACAGGAGTCTGGGGGAATGTAAACTTTCAGTCCACTCCAGGGAATAGCTCTAGTGCAGACACTTGCAGTGTGTGGTGAGCTGAGGACGGCGGTGCATTTCTCTGTTAAATTGACAAAGGGTGATGGAGATGTGTAGGGCTCCAGAGAGTAAGAATCTTACCAGGTGCTAATCAGATAATTACTAGTCTGTATAAAAGCAAATGTTAGTCGAGTAATACAGACTACAGCTACCTCTGTAAAACCACTGTCTTTGTAAATTAAAATTCAACGAGCTGCTTGCCGCTGTAGAAAATACCTGTCTTTTTAAAAAAAGGAAAAGTTGATAGAAATTACATTATGAAAGCAAAAACAATACTAATTCCTTTAACATAAAGTGGCTTGAGCAGTTTAAATATCAATGTAACATTTCATTTACAGCACACAATAATCATAGTTTAATTACAAAGATATATAAAGAGGTTATAATTTATGTAACAGTGAAATTTTAGTTTAATACTTTAATTTTTTTAATAAGAAAGGTTTCCAAAGACAGCTGGCATGTAACAGTTTCATAAAACCGTTAACATTTTTATAAAGGAATTGTGATTAAGACGTTCAATATTTATATTTAGCAAAAAAGTTCCTATTTATTTGGTTTTTACTATATACCATGGTCATTCTAAATTACATGCATTTAAAGCGCCATTAAAACACTCTAAATTGAATGGCAATGCTATACTCTTTAGTTCCATATTTTACCTATTTATAGCCTAATTGTTTTTTGTTTGTTTTACTTTGTTTTTTGAGACAAGGTCTTGCTTTTTAGGCCAGGCTGGCCTTAAACTCACAACAATCCTGTCTCAGCTTCATGTGTGCTGGGTTTACGGGCATGTACCACCATATTTGGCTTATGCAGTGCTGGGGAATAGAATTTAGGGCCTCGATAGACAAGCACATTAACCACTAAGCTACGCCCCCAGAGTTTAGATGAATTGTTGTATAATGAATAATTTAGATTCAATTTGGGAACAAGTGAAGAAAGAAGTATTATAATTCCATAATGGTATGAATCCAATATACTGCATAAGGAATCTCCTCTACAAGTCCTTTATATATTAGCAAAACAAAAATATATGGAAGACAAACTGTTTGGGGTTAATAATAAAGTGCATGAAAGTAGATAATGAAAATGAAATAAAGACATAAAAGGTTTCTACAGACTGCCTTTACTCTTGCTTCTAGGATCAGAAAACAATATAAATAAAATAAAACACTGTAAGTCTAAAAGCCTGTAAAATGATTCCCTGGCAAAGATGGATTAGTATAAGATACTGCTTCTCCCAGATACAGTGTAGCAATGCCATAAAGCTCTCCAAGCAAATGGAAAATCCTTTACTGATCCTGTGTTTACTACTGAAGCTTTTACATCTTTGAGGTCACGACAAGGGTGCCATGCTTTGTAGGTCTTTTTCAACCTGCTACTTGATATTTCTTCATCATATTGCTTTATGAGCAGCAGGATCTTGCAAACTATACCTCAAGACCATGAATTCCTAATGCAATGATAAGTGTATACAAGATAGAAAATCTAGTGTGACAGTATTCAAAAATGTTTGTTTCTCAAATTTCTTATAATTCATGGAAATAATGACCTAGTGATTTTCAGGAGCAAGTTTCATCTAGCAAATTGATTGTGTATCTCAGCACTCTTATTACTCAAGATGGTTCTTGAAAATGCTTGAAACTTCTAAGTGGTGGGTTATCTATTTTATTTTAAAAGATATATATGTGTGTGTGTGTGTGTGTGTGTGTGTGTGTGTGTGTGTATCTTTAAAGTAAGCACCAAGCCTGTAAATGTAGAAGAGCATGTAGAATATCATCAGAGCCAACTTTACTTCATAAAAATAATAAAATAATGATACTATTGTTTTCAGAATCCATGGACTCTGATAAAAAACAATACCCGAGATTAAGGGGTTGATCATTAGAGGGGGAAAGAAAATCACAAAAAAATGCTGCTATACTATTACATTTATACACCAGAGAAATACACATTTATGTCTGTATGTAATGAATCATAATAAGGTTATATGAGGTGTAATTGTGATAAACATTGGAAAAAATAGTAAATTATCTCATTGTAACTGCGTGCTTGAACTTTTTCCAGTGTGAAAATAGAAAAATGCTGCAGAATCTTAACTTCGTTAGGGAATACGTCACTTGCAAAACACTTCATCGCTAATGTGCGTTCCCCATTCGTTGTGTTCCAAGGGTGGAAGCACCTGCTTCATGAGAAAAACCCTTTTCTAATTGTCAGAGGTCTGAGTTCTAATCTTTTCTCTATCACAAACCATCCGCGTGATCCCACAATAACTAGTGTTTTTGTGCTTCAGATTCTCCATCCATATGAGGAATAGAAGGTCTTGTTCTGCTTTAGTATTTCAATTCTTTTCAAGAAGTCAATTATTATGTCAAAATATGCACCATCCTGATGGGCCTATGTTGCTTCTTTGAACACCTTGCTTCCTGGTTGTGCCATAATATTCATTAAAAAAGTGAAAGTTAGCACTACTATTGAAAGTTTTCCAGAAGGGATACAGAAAAGGTTGTGCAGAGAGTGTTTACACACACAGTCCACTATAGATGGTAATATGACAACTCCTTTCTTTGAGTGATTATTGCTTTCTTAGAAATGATGAGTCATTGCTTCACCTTTACTTGGCCACAGATTATGGACAGCCACCACTTAGCCAAAAATTAGCTGGATGCTGTCTGAGAATGACTACTGCCAAAATTGTGCATTTTTTTTGTAGCATTTTGGTGAATTAAAAGGATCTAAGAGTCCTGGAAAAAAAGCTAAAGATTACTGAGAATGTAATTGCTGAACTGTTCCTTCTTTATGATAACTAAGTGGTTATGTTCTCCAGGTTGTCCTTGAAATTCTTCCTGCCCTGGCCACCCAGAGCGCTAGGATTATAAGTGGTGCCACCACGCCAAGCAAAAATAGTTTTATTATTTTTTTATATATCTGAACCACAGGTTCATTACCCTATTAGAAACATATGTCTTGGAGAGTCAGTGCCCATCTACATCAATTTGGGCCTCATTTTCCTTCTCTCTGAAACTTTTCCTATGTCTTTCCCCCAACTATCAGAGATTCATCCCTTTCCTAGTGGTCCGTTGGCCCTCTTCCTACTTTGCCTCTCATGTTGGGAATGTCCCCAAAAGAAACAAAGTCGGCACACCATAAAGACACTTGCACATCCATGTTTGTAGCAGCACAATTCATAATAGCTAAATCCTGCAAACAACCTACCTGCCCGTCACAGAGAGGTGGATGAAGAAGATGTGGTACCTACACACACTGGATTTAATTGTAATCTCAAATTCCCTTCTCACTCCCTGTGTTTACATGACTTAATTAATTACTTATACCTAGAATTCTTCCACAGATAACAATGCAGTTTATATTCAGAGGTGTATAGATAAATGACAGATAGATATTATTCAATATATTGGTATCATTCATTGATGTATCACAAAATTTACCCAAATTTAGTCACCTACTGAGATAAATATTTATTATCTCATAATGTCTTTGCATCAGGAATTAGAGAGTAGTTAAGGGCATAGTTTTATAGCTCTGGCTGAATCAAAGTCTCTCCTCAAGTTGGAAGAAATCTTTCTCTAACTTTATGAGAGACCTAAATAAATGAATCATATGTGACTTAATTTGTTATAAATTTATTTGCTATTCACCATTCTTTCACTGAGTCACTGTAATGTAATAAGATATTTTAATATCTTCTATACATTCCAGGATATATTAAAACCTCATAACAATCCTGTGGGTCTATTTTCATTTCAGATGAAGAAACTGAGTTTTAGGTGGTCCCAACATCTTGTCCTATGTCCTATAATTAAGGGAATACAGAGTTAGAAATTCATCTAATATCCAAAATAGGTACTCCAGTACAAGTTCAGAGCATTAAGAGTAAATAAAATAATTGTTAAAGTGACCATAGAGAAATGTGAATATTATTGAGGAACCTGAATATTTACATATTTACCTAATGAAATCAAGTCCATTCCCTTGTTTAATAAAGTCTTTTTGCAATTTCTAATTTAGAAATATCTCTCCACTGGTCAGAACCACATGGAAAGAATTCCCAAATAAATGGCATGTTCTTATCACCACGAATGTCAAACTTTTCTCCAACATGTGGGGATATTAACGTATGAGGTGAAAGTTATTAATTTTATTTCTTAATATATTTAGCCCCACTTCCCTGTGAATTTCTCCTCTTGAGCACTGATTTTTTTCTGCACAGAAAAGAGAAAGAGCAGATATTTGTTATTCATGCCTTTTCATAAAATGTCTATATTTTCTGAAAAAGTTTGTCAAAATTTTTTTTCTTCTCAAGTACATATTTTGAAGCATTTATTGTTAACTGTAGCTATTCAGTGAACAAGTGAAGGACTTGGGGAACAGTGTGTTAAGTGAGACCTAAGTCTTTAAACATGTAATATATGAAAAAGACTAAACTATAGCTGATTTCAAATGGTGTAGATATTAGAGAAAGTAAGGTAGTTAATATGAAAGTATATTAAACGGTCACTCATGTTACTCCTATGCAATTTTAATTATATATCATATGAACCTGTGCACTTTTCTTTAATTAGAACACTAAACAGTAAGCTGACAGTGTGTAGAAATAAACCAAAACTTAGAATGAAAAGGGAATGGTTTCAGATTCTAATTTTAGAATTATTGCTTATGGAACCTTGGGCAAGATTGTCAACCTGTGACTATTTAACTGTAAAATGAGAGTAATAATATTGTTAATTATTCCTGGCTGCGGAAAAGATTAAAACTAATGTAGGTAATTTGTCTAATGCAGAGTAAAAGCTTAGTAAGTGTGTTTTAATCATTCCTATATTACACTTATTTATTTGCTTATAGAAAATATGTTATTTCAAGAAAATTAAAAGGAAAAACATCTCTCTCTCCTTTTCCAGCAACTCTGTTCTTAAATCCTATGTACATGCGCCCCCCCCCCCCCCCATCCTCAGTTCTATTTACCTATGTCCAGGTAGTGCTGAGGCCTAAAGCTGCCATGGAGAACAGGATTTTGCTTCAGTACCACGAAACATCCTTCTCTGTATGAAGTTTTTAGATGTTGAAAATTGTTTACCTCAGTTACCTTTCTGGTCAGTAGACTGGAAAGCTTGTATTTTTATGTGCTCAACTGTGAGTGCTACTTTCAAAATGAATTCGTTCCAGTTTCAAAATTCTAAAGCATTGGCTTTAGCTAGCTCCATAAAAATAGTTGAATTTGTGTTTGCATTTCTAATCCTTGCCATTTATGTAGACAAGGAAGATCTTTTTAAATTTTGCAGCTATATGGATTTATTTGCTTAGAGTCATAAGAATGTGTAGCTAATACTTTATCAGTTTTTGTTTTCTTTGAATTAACAGCTGCCAAAGAATACATGGTATGGTGATAAATCCAATATTAATATTACATACATGTACCCAATCATGAACTATAAGGAAAGATAAGTATTCCAGTACCCTCAAAACCTATAAAATCCAATTTTGTAAGTCCATAGAGGCTAGTCTATTTCAGCAGTAGGAAACTTTTCCCCCCATTTTATTGATATGTATTAGTGCAAAGCCCAAGGTTTACAATGAAGTTTAGGATTTTGTGCACATACATATCTTGTCAAGGTGACAAGGACTTTCCCACTCTCCTTTTGTCCCTCCCCTTACCCATCCTGCCCTCCCTCCCCACCTATCCCCCTGTATCACTTGGTTTTTTTGTTTTAAGTTCCATGAGATAGTTGTGATCTGGAATTCTCCTATCTGAGAGACCATTCGATGTTTCACCTTCTGCTTCTGACTCACTTCACTAAGCATAACGTTCTCAAGTTTCTTCATTTGCCCGCAAAGGCCTCCACACTGTTGGACTTTATAGATGCATAGTATTCCATTGTGGAAAAATACCACAGTAGGAAACTTTTTAATGCCTGACTTGTTTGAAGATCCAAAAGTTGAGAAACTTGAAAGGAATTTGCCTTCGTGCCCGTCTGTCAGGAGGAAGCAACAACAATAGGGACTCTGCTCACTTCCGCAGTAGGTTGTGTTTTAGATCCTGTTTTATTCCACATAAGAAGCACCTTTTAGCAGCACAACTAACAATAGCTAAAATATGGAAGTCACCAAAATACCCATCAACAGACCAATGGATACACGAATGGTGGTATTTATACACAATGGAATAAATAAAGTCCAACAGCGTGGAGGCTTTTCCAGGCAAATGGAAGAAGCTTGAGAACATCATGCTTAGTGAAGTGAGTCAGAAGCAGAAGGTGAAAAACATCGAATGGTCTCTGATATGAGAGTCCCAGATCACAACTATCTCATGGAACTTAAAGTGAAAAACAAAGTGAAACAGGGGGATAGGGCAGGGAGTGGGGGAAGGTTGGGTAGGGGGAGGGACAAAAGGAGAGTGGGAAAGTCCTTGTCAACTTGACAAGATACGTATGTGCACAAAATGCTCAACTTTATTGTAAACCTTAAATTTTGCACTTACACATATCAATAAAATGGGGGGAAAAAGCACCTTTTACAGGGAATAATTTTTTGTTTTCTCCCCAAATCCCACCCCTATAGCCTTCCCCTACAGCTTACAAACTTGAAAGACAACAATGAGCTCACCACACTGTCGTCCTACAAACTAATGTTTGGATTTCATGTTACTGTGAAATCTATTCTGAAATAACTATGCCAACTTAACCCTCATTACCCAAGATCTAAGCTCGCCTAAATACTCTCTTAGTACTGCTAATTCTGAACAACGTTGCTGTGAATACTTTCCTCATATCTTCCTTACTTTTCCATAATTACAATGTACCCCTTTGTTGTTTTCTGCTGTAATAATACAACAAAACAGCTGAGCACTGATTCAAAAGTTTGGATCACAGGCAGAGTCCTGTACATAAGAACTGGTAATGTTGGAATTACCTGTCACAAAATTTGATACAATGAAATTAATGATGGGAAATACAGATATATTCAAAACTGTAAAAAGCAATGTGAAATAATTGAAGTTCTTTCTAGTACTAAATATGCTATTTTTATTGGGATGCAAATTTCTGAAGACCTTATTCATCAAGCTATCATACATACCTTCACGTAATGGCTGGCATGTGAGTGGGACGGAAGTGAACTAAAACTCTCCACGATCCAAAAGCATTTCTTGTTCTAGGAAGGAAATACTAAAAGATGTTCATAGCAATCTGGGTGCATACATAACTGCTCTTTTGGTATGAGAGCTAGTCAAGTGTTTGTACTGAGACTCTTGCTGAAAAAATGTCAAAAATTTCAGAAGAAACATAAAAACTTTCTTAAAAACATTTTTGAACTGATGAAACCAAGATTTATCAGACCAAAACATGTGTACACTGAAACTGGATAATTCGTCTGAGCACAGAATCAATTTTGTCCTGAGGGAATTTACTGCATTTGACTTTTCGTTGTGAAAATCTTGGTCTAGGATACAAAGAGCAAATCCCAGGCATGCTAAATCCCAGGCCCAATAGGAAATCTTCTCCTGACAAATAAGGAATTGCATCAGCTACCTTCTCAAGATAAATTGAAAAGTACAGCTAAAGTGACACACATATGCCCCACTCTCAGTTACTGCAAGGTATGCTGATGGGGTCAGCTGTCAGCAAAGGAAGAATTCTCAAATATTCAAGAGCAAATGATTGTAATTTCATGCACACTTTTCCAGATGAGGGGAAAAAGCAATATTTTCCAAGTGAGTTTTATGCTACCAGAACTCTGATATAGAACCAGAGGAGAAAATACTAGGAGAGCCCTTTATAAGCTTGAATATAGATGTGGAATTCTAGATATGATAACAGTAAATGGAATCTGTTATATGTACTAAGACTAGTATATTTTATCATGCTATATACCATTAGGAAGTTACTTAATGGAAGTTATTACATTATTAAAAGACAGATGATTCATATATCCATTTTAATGAAAGAATGCACTTGATAAAACTGAACATATAGGCAGGGGGAAAAAAATGAAAAAAAAAGCCTTGTTAGCAGCCTTGGAATAGAGAGGTAATTGTTTTAATCTACTGAAGAGAGAAACTTGGAAATATTTCTCTTTAAAACAAGGATGTTTTACATGGCTATTCATAACTGTACTGCAGTTCTTCTGCAGTAAATTAGAAATGTAAGTGGAGTATATTAGAATTGTACAGAATGAAACAGAAGGGTTTAAAATTGTACAGAATCATTTCATTTTTTATAAAAGAGTGTTTAGATAACACCAAAAATCTGCAATCAAATGAGTGAGAAATGATGGGAATGTAAATTTTTCTAGATATCAGTTACATACAACAGCATTGTGTACCCATTTGTCAAGAGAAAATTAAATACAAAAATTTAAAAGTAAAGTGATAATTGCAGTAAAATTAAAGATATCAATTACCTAGAAACAAATATAATAGAAGATTATATGAACTTCAAAATTAAATTTAAATCCTTAAGACAAGAACTTAAATAAAAGGTAAATGAAGAAATAAGTATTTTCTTAAAATGAAAACTTGAATATCATAAATTTGTTTATCCAAATCTTCTTACAGTCTATACAGTATCCTTCTGGAAGCTTATCAGTATTTTAGTGAAATGCAACAAGTCATTCCTAAACTTTATCTGGAAGATAAAAATAGTTAGAAAAATCAAAAAAATTTCCTAGAAATGAACACGTTGCAGAAATTGCCTGACTGTCCATGGACACTTGTTATAAACATGAATAAGATTTATGTTTGGAGAGAAAATTAACCAAACACATCAGAGTAGAGAACATGGAAACAGAGTAAATCATATGGGGATACTGAGCATGTGATTAACAGCAACATTTGCTGGTCAGGAGGAAAGAATGTGTTTCTCAAGAAATGGTACTGGCTCAGTTTGGAAACCTTTGATAAATAATAAAAAAAAGAAAGATATTGATAGCCTCTCTGACAAATCCTGGTCAACCTTGTTCTCTATGCCCTAGCTAGTTCAATAGGCATAAGAAACAGAAAGTATATAGTTTGTAAAAAAAAATTATCATTATTTGCAAGATAAATTATTATCTACACAGAAAACATAAAAGGATCCTAAAAGTGAAATAAGACAAGTCCTGTCTTTAAAATCAATCTTCAATAGTCAAAGACATTCCTCTCTAGAAACAATAGACATTTTTAATTTTAAAGAAAATAAACTGTGCTACAAATAAAAGCACAAACACTGAAGTTCATTGGTATACATCTAATAAAATATGAACAAGGTGTCACAAAACCCTGCAAAATGCTCATCAAACACACCAAAGAACACATAGAGGTAAAATCTTTGGTCATGGTTTATAGCATTCAAAATTGCAAAAATGCTAATTATTCCTAATGCAATATAAAGATCTCATATGATCTTAATAAAAATCTTGTAAGTTTTTAATATATATACACTGATTCTGAAATTTATATGGAAAGCAACATTGCCAGAATAATCAAAACAATTCTCTAAAGGAAAAACATAGTTGAAGAACTCATGACTAACTGTAAAGCAACAGTAATCAAAGAAACATGCTATTGGCAAAAGGACACATGTGTAAATCATTTCCTGGCATCAAAGTCCACATTAATTTTGATTACCATGTAACAAGTTAACCACAAACTTAGCTGCTTAAAATGACATTCACTTCTAAAGTCTGTAGACCACCAATTCAGGGATACTGTGGTTGGTTATTCTGCTCAGAGTCTCACAAGGATAATATCAAGGTCAGGCCCTTTTCTTTCCTTTCTTTTTCTGTTCTTTTCTTCTGTGAGACAGGATCTTGCTCTGTATTCCAGGCGGGTCTTGAGCTCACTGTGTAATGCAGGCTGGCCTCAAACTCAAGGCAATCCTCCTGCTGCAGCCTCCTGAGTTCTACTATTACAAGTATGTACCACTATGCCTGACTTACATGGTGCTGGGGGATCGAACCCAAGGCCTTGTGCTTCCAAGGCAAGCACTTTAATTACTGTGTTATTCCTCTAGCCCTGGGCCATATTCTTATGTGTGGTTCAACAGCCCCTTCTAAGACCACACAGTTGTGGCAGCGTTCAGTTTCTGGAAGTTTAGGACTGTCACTTTCCTGTTGCTGGGACACAATATCCAATGTCTAAAACTTAAGGAAGGAAGGAAGGTTTTACTTTACCTCACAGTTTCAGGAAGTCTCTGTTCATTCATGGGCAGCTGGCAATGCCGTAAAGTATCTGGTAGAGAATGGCTGCTCATGTTATCTTAAGAGGCAAGAATCATGGTAGGACAGAAGCTGGGACAAGACCAAACTCTCAGTGATCTACCACACCCTCAGTGATCCACCACACCCTCAGTGATCCACTATATCCTCAATGACCCACCACACCCTCAGTCATCTGCCCCTCCAGACAAGGCTTCACATCTATAAAGTATGTAAAACCCATAGATAATTCACAACATCCAACTATATGGGACTTTTTAAGGACATTACAGATTCAAATCACAGCAGACAGGGTCTCTACTTCCTTTGTTGGCTGTCAGCTAGTATCTACATCTGTTCCTGAAAGCTATCTACATTCCTTTCAGGTGACACCTTCATCTTTATAGTCAGAAATGGAGACTTTCTTTCGCATTAAATTCATTTCATTTTGGAATCTTTTTCACCACATAAAGCCATGTTTTCTTTTTTCAGATTAGAAAAAAATACTTTGCATGGGATTTTGCCCCCATCCCATTCATGTGCTGAAACCCTAATATATATGAAGTTAGGTATCTTAAGGAGGTAATTAAGGTGAAGTGAAGCCATAAATGCATAGTTCTAATCCAGTAGAGCTGGTATTCTTTTAAAAAGAGGTAAAGACACATCAGACGCTTGCACATAGAATTATAGCCATTTAAGGACATGGTGAGAAGGCTGCTAACCATAAAACAAATCCAGGGAATGAATCCTGATACCGCCTTGAAATTTAAATTTGAGAATCCAGAACTGTGAGAAAATATATTTCTCTTGTTTAAACAACCCAGCCTGTGGAATTTTGTTATGACAATTTGTGCAGATTAATATACCTACTAAAATAATCATGTTAAGTTGTACCATAATAATATAATTTAGCAACGGAATCTATATCCCATCACATTCACAAGTTTCTCTCATATTCAAGGCCTATGGATTATCCAAACGTATGGATAAATAGTACTTGTTTCACTTGCTGTGTCTTCTTTTTTGTAATAGGATAACACTGGAAAACAACCAAAATGTCCATCAACAGAAAGAATAAATCATTGTACATATATACAACAATGTAGCAAATGGCAGTTAAGTGGAAGAACTATGTAACACACACCACTTGAGTAAGTGCTGAGTGAAATAAGCCAGTCTTGGTACATTACGTTGTATCTGATGCTACATGTGTACCATACCACACTCAGGGAAAAGGGGAAAGCTGTGGAGAGATAACAAATCAGTGTTGGCTGCAGGGTTAGGATTTTTAGTGACAAATCAGGTAGCACAAAGGAGTCTTCTCTGGTGATGACGTTTTTTCCCTGATTGCTTTAGTGGTTACATGCACATATGTATGTGTTAAAATGCATAGAACTATATAACAAAAATTAATTATAGTATATGATAGCTTAAAAGTGAAATGTTTAAAAGTCACCTCTAAGATTTTCTTCTAAATTTCACAAAATTACAAAATAAGAATTTAATAACTTTTAATTGTCGATTCTAAGAGCAAACATGTACCCACAGCCTCACCAGCACTGAGTGCTTGAGTTTTTGATATACGCCAATCTCTGTGGAGTTAGGTGGTATCTTAATGATGTTTTGATTTGCATTTCTCTTATACCTAAGGATGGCGAACATCTTTTCATGTATTTGTTGGCCTTTTGAACTTCTTTATCTGTGAACTGCCTCTTCATTTCCTTTGCCCATTTTTCAATAGGGTCATTGATTTTGGGAGGTTTACATTTCTTTAATTTCCTGTATATCCTGGTTATGAGCCTCCTATCTGAGGTGTTGGTGGTGAATATTTTTTTTTCCATTCTGTCGGTTCACCTATGTCTTTTAGATATTTGCCTAGTTTGTCTTCCAGAGCGTTCAGTGTTTCACTTTTAATATCTAGGTCTTTGTTCCATTTTGATTTGATTTTGTTGCATGATGACATGTGTTTCTAGGTTCATTCTTTTGCATGTGGATGACCAGTTTTCCCAGCACTATTTGTTGAACAGGCTGTCCTTTTTCCAGTGTATGCTTTTGGCTTCTTTATCAAAGATTAGGTAGTTGGGGGTATTTTGGGTTTGTCTTTGCATCCTCAATTCTATTGCACTGGAAAGCAGTATGGAAGTCTCTCAAAAGATTGGAAATAAATATCCCCTTCGATCCAGTGACACCTTTTCTGGGAATATTCCCTAAAGAATTAAAAACACATAACAGATACATGTATACCCATGTTCATAGCAGCACAACTAACAATAGCCAAAATGTGGAAGACACCAAAATACCCATCAACAGACTAGTGGATACACAAATTGTGGTATTTATTCACAATGGAATACTATGCATCTATAAAGACAGGCAAGTTGGAGGCTTTTGTAGGCAAATGGAGGCAACTTGAGACCATCATGCTTAGTGAAATGATTCAGAAGCAGAAAGTGAAATATCGAATGGTTTCTCTGACATGAGAAACCCAGGTCACAATCATCTCACGAAACTTAATGTGGAAAATAACGGGAACTGGAGGTGGGGGGCAGTGAGGAGGGCCAAAAGGAGAGAGGGGAAGGTCTTGTAATGTTGCCAAGATATGTATGTACACAAAATGCTCAAGATCACTGTACACCTCAAATTTTGCACTTACACATGTCAATAAAATGGGGGAAAAAGAACAAACATTTAAAGCCACAGTCTTGACACATGGTCCATTAAAATTCAGAAGATATGTAGAATTATAAAACTAGCATTTAATAACATAAATTTATTAACAAAATCATGAGGAAAGTGCAACCAGTACTTGCCACGTGAAAGTTTCACCCAAGACACTACCCAGGGAAAGGTTCCTGGCTGTAGTAATTTTTCTTAACTGTGACTTGAGCCTCATTACTGCAGTATGTCAGTCAAGTCAAGCACCCATTCTGTTGCCATAGTTAGGGTGCTTTCATCATCACACCTTTAATGTGCACAGAGATGAATTTTGTTTCAACGCTAATATTTCATTATAAACTGGAATTGATGTGGTGCTCTAAAATTAGAAAAGTCATCGCATTTGTCCAGTTGATGTATTAACAGGAAAACTAGTTCTGCCATCAGCATGAAGCAAAAGCCCATTGCATTTTGAGCTACCAAAATCAGCTGGCATCCACTTCACTTGTGTTTACTCGCTTATGTCTGGGGAGAAGCCTGATGCCAAGGTGGTTATTGCAGGGCTCCCAGCCTGTGCCTGCAATGAGGAGCAGAGGATTGAGGAGCCTGAATGGCTTCCAAGGAAGATCTTTCTTCCTGCACAAATTGTGGAACATGAACAGGGCTTCTCAGGTTGTTCCTTTCCTATGAATAAGCTAGCTATATTAATATACTCGTTTGAGAAAAATTAAAAGCAACTCCTAAGACTTGCCTCTTTTGTCACCTGGATGGTTTCCCGAGATATCCAAAACACCATCTTCAATTTAAACAGTGCCACCCCTTCCAGTTTCTCCTGAACAGTGCAAAGTCAGATAATGCTAGAGACAGGAAGTAGGACAGGGGAGACAAGTGGAGGATTATCAGAGCTGGCACCAGGACCCCTAGGCAGATGGATAAGGAGCTGGACCATGCTTTAGGGTCACAATGCTCCTTCTCACTCACTTAGTTCTGAATAATCTAATTTGTCCATTTTTATTGCTCATATATGGCATATTTGGAAATTTTATGCTTCCCACTGCTCTGTAATCACAGGAGAGCCCTTACTCGGTAACATGGGTCTTTGTTTATTTCTAATGTGGTGAACACCAACATTTTCACACAATAAATGAAGAGAATACACTGAATTCGAAGAAAATGCTATCACAAATGAACATGCCACCTTCTGGAGTATTGCCTGAGTGTAGATTGAGTATAAATCACCTTCAGTGGAGTATGGAAATAATTCATTAGGCAGGAAATGAAAATCGGCCATTTTACTATTAGGAACATAGTGCTGTTTCTTTCTTTTCTTTTTAAGAAAGCTTTTCATGACAGATGAAAATCAATCACCAAATCAAATGCCCTTTCTGCTTTCTGAAACAGTGCAGTGCTAATGCATTTTCCTTCTTCTTCTTTATGAATGTGAAATCTTATTACACACACTGGATTGACTATAGAGAAAAATCTAAGATCCTGGCTCGAGAGAAATCAGAGCATTCTCTGGGGGTTCCTTGGAATAAACCAGTGAACTATCCCTTCTGGGCAATTCAGCCCCTCCCCACATCATCTAAGATTTTAACAAAAATTCTAGGGCAGGATTTTTTTTTTCTTTTTGGAAGTTGTGAAAAGAACATTTTATTGGGAAAGAAGCAGAAGGGGAAAGAAAGAAAATAAAGCTTCTGCTGTGAGAAGGGGGACCCAGGAATGTGTATCGTCCTTCTACGATAGGGTTTTAATTCACTACATTAAGGGATTTCCTTTCTCTCAAAATAATTGAATGGGAAATTTGTACTAAATAAGCATCAGTATCCTGAAATTTTCCCATTTTCCCAATCAATAAACAGTTTTTCTAAAATTCCATGAGACAAATAAGGACCCTGGCACATGCAAAAGCACATGCAAAAGCACATGCACACACACACACACACACACACACACACACACACACACACACGCACTCCTTCCTATTTATGCTGTGTTCTATTAACACTTTGAATTTAAATATTGCCCAGAAAAAGAAGTTTGGTTATTTTTCTTTTGACCTTGAATGAAGGAAAAGGTAAGGAGAAAGACAGAGACAGAAAGAGAGGCAGACAGTGACAGGAACAGAGAAAAGCGGGAGAGAGAGAGTAGGAAAAAGGAAAAGAAAAAGAACAATTAATACAAATTTACTTGTGAATGAGAAATCCACGAGGAGTCTGTCTTGTGTAGACTTCCCTTCTCCCTTTCACTAGAAGAGTCTGCCGCCAGTGTTGCTAGCAAAGTCCTGCGGGAGAAATTCCTAGTGCAGAGGGATAGGGCTGAGAAAATTCTGAGGTAAAAGCATCACATAAATGAGATGCATGTATACCTATGTTCTTAACAACACAACAACAGCTAAAATGTGGAAGACACCAAAATACCCATCGACAAATTGATGGATTAAAAAATTGTACTATATGTACACAGTGGAATACTACTCATCTATAAAGACTTATAGGTTTGAGGCTTTTGTAGATAAATGGAGACAACTTGAGACCATCATGCTCAGTGAAGTGAGTCAGGTGCAGAAGGTTAAATATTGAATGGTCTCTAACATAAGAAGCCCAGAACACAGCCATTTCAAAGAACAAAATGATGAGGGTGGGGTGACAGTGGAAACTAGTTAGGAGGTAGGTGTGGGAGGGTCAAAAGGGAGGCGCCAAAGATATATATATGCACAAAATACTCAAGTTCAATGTAAACATTATGTATTGCATATATACATATCCATAAAATGAGGGGAAAGTGTTCTGAGGTGTCAACATTTCATACTGTGGTATGATTCAAGTTCAACGAACTGCTAAGATTGTCTGCTTTTGAATATTGTGAGTTTTCATTAGTTTCTATGTATTATTCTACATTTTCTACAATGTAGAACATGATTTATATATTGAGTAATTTTAAATGATCATTAAAAATTGTTATTACTTTTAAAAGATAATGCTTACTGACTTTTTATCATTATATTCATTACAAATCTTAAAGAGCTAGAAGATTAAAAATAGAATGAAGACCTATCTACTATAACACCATCATTCCATTTCTAAGAAGTAATCATTGCTAGTATTTTTATGTATTTTGAAGTCTCATTTGCACAAATAATAACAATGGTGACAATAATGGTTAAGCACTTTCTTACAAGACCAATTTGGAGTATTAAGTGTGTTAAGTAAGCTGTCTCTCAGCTAGCCATACGTAGAAGTATATCATTATCTCCGTTTTGCAGGTGGAGAAATGGAGGTCTTGAAAGATTAGATAATAAATTTCAGTCCCATAGATACAGATTGTTAGTAGGATGTTTTATTCTTTTTTATTGTAAGATACTTGGGATTGAGCCTCGAGCCTTTAGATGGAGAGATTGCATTCCCCGCCCATTTGTCTTTTCAATTTTGAGACTGGGCTTCACTAAGTCATTGAGTTGCACAGACTTGGCTTGAGTGTGGGGTCCTCCTGCTTCAGCCATCCAGAGTGCTGGGTTTATAGGCTTGAACCACCAGACCTAGCTAAGCCTACATGTTTAGGTGCTTTAAACTCCTTTAAGTATGCACGTATGTTCATATATCTACATAAATGTGTTGGGCACATGACTTGTATATGGGGTCAATATTTAACATTTGTAACTGAAAGCTGCTTTAAGATCCAGTCAGTAGATAGTATAGTAAATTTTTCTTGCCACTAGACAGTCATTTCAACAGGTTAGATTACTTTGTTGCAGCTTCTTTCCAAAATAATTTCTCAGTATGAAATTTTTAAACTTCTCCTGGCCTAGAATAAAAAACTTTTCATTTCTATACTTCTCTGAATCATAATTTTTTATCAAACTTCAAATATTTACTATTTTTGTCATGAAAAGAGAAATAAATTTTACATTTGTATTTCTGTCATTGTGCTTAAATCTGATCACCTTCTCATGTTGTTTTTCTAAAAATGGAAGATTTTTTCTGTAGTAAAAACTGTGATTTTTATTCATATATGGTAAATATTCCCTGAATTTTTATGTCTGTTTTCAATTTAGATTTTCATGTTTTTCCTATGTGGATTTGGAC
Source organism: Ctenodactylus gundi (assembly GCA_004027205.1). Classification (NCBI taxonomy): domain Eukaryota; kingdom Metazoa; phylum Chordata; class Mammalia; order Rodentia; family Ctenodactylidae; genus Ctenodactylus; species Ctenodactylus gundi. The sequence goes on along the minus strand of PVKB01003132.1, from coordinate 1,481 downwards.
TAACAATTACTTTCACAGAGACCTCCAGAGAAGTCCACAAATATAAACAGTGATTTGCCTTCAGTAAGCATGAAGGTTGCAAGTGCTGAGCAAGGTCAGATTTGGGCTCTGGGGAGTTTGTCTTCCAGTGGGAAAGCCAGAAGTGAATGGCCCCGGCACAATGGTGTGATGAGCATAGAGCAGAGTGCTGTGTCTTCACAAAGAATTATCCATGCTTCTCGAATTACAAGTGGTTTTGTGATTTTGTAAATAGGGAAATAGGCAGGACTGAGAGTAAAGTGAAAGGAGAAGCAATAGAAGAGTAGCAGGATGTGAATCCCAAAACCCAGAAAGATGTCAAGCTGTCCCGCATCTTTTCCATGGAGAACATTTGCAGCTTCCATTCCAGTGGTGAGAGGAAGGCCTCCCTTGGGCAGTATTGCCTTTCCTGTGCTCCCTGCCTCTAACCTCAGCTTTGCTGTCTTCATCCATCTTGAACTAACCGTCATTCTTCAGTGCACTGTTTGCTCATACTGAATCCTGTGCACGTCATTCCCCATCTGTCTTGTGCACTTAACTTTGATGCACTTTTCTTCCAATATCAACTTGAGATCTTCACACCTTTAAACTCTATAGCTCTAAGCAGAGCAGCAGCTTTCCTTTTCACTAACATTTTTCTGTGGACATAAGCCTTCCTTTTATGACCTTGGGCAGTAGTAATGATTAAACTCACTTGAATCTCTACCTACGGGATAAGCTAGTTGGCGTTATGCGTCTTCAAACCAGTAGTATCTAGTAATATATGACATGTTGTGGGCATTGAGAGAGTCATTATTGAATGAATGAGTAAATTGGTGAATGAGTAAGTGCTTCATCCAGGATATAATTTCATCTGAAATAAGGAGCTATAGATGTAGGGACAAGTAATCCAGATAATTCTGTATTTCTGAAAATGCACTGAGTGTTCTCTACAAAACTTTTTTTTCCTACAGAAAATATAGCTCTCTTACTAAAGGATCACTATGACCAAAACAACATGGTAATAAGGATCTAGAGGTAAAGACAAACCATGTATGTTGTAGAAAGTCTACAATAACTGAATCATTAGAGTACATGGTGGAGGTGTTAGTAGCCATTACAGATGATTGGGACATCTGGGACTCTGGGATTGTGGTTTTTTTTTTTTCCTTTTTCTTTTTTGGTCATAAATAAAAGCTTGAGAACCTTTGACTCTTTAAGTGCTTGGCATTCGGGGAAATGAGGTATAATTAGAATAGCTCAACACCCTTGATGTGAGAAAAATTTGTTTTATTATTTTTTGGGTTTTTTTTCTCTTTCAAAAGTCTAACTGGCCTGCAATTTGCTTTCTATACTGGCTCTTGTAGGTCGACAACTGATGATAGAAGCCTGAAATGAACAGTGAGCTTATCCTGGGGACAGGATAGAGGCTTCAGACCAACAGCACCAGAGGCCACTCCCCCCCCCCCCCCCCCCCCCCCCCC